>NW_026497351.1:0-32163 GCF_026875155.1 Cherax quadricarinatus | reverse complement strand
GCGGATTTTTAAAAGGCCCCATTTCCAAACGCATGAAGTATGTTTTGTATATATTAGTATTTTTGCTGGTCATCAGCCAGGAAAATATTTTTTTGCATTTTGTTGTTTATAGTGTCTCTAAGTTTTTGGTTTTGGGTTTAAAGTGGGAGAAGCATATTTAATTTTTCATCTGAAAAAAAAACTGGAAAAAGGGTAGAGATGCACTGGGAGTTTCATTGATGAAAGTTGGAAAGAAAGGGGGCCTGGGATACTCCCCGGGGGCACTCCGACACCCTTACAGTTTGGGTAGTGGATTAACTCCATTTGCGTATAATACTGGTTTTCCTACTGCTGAGATAGGTTGCGGTTTAATCGGGGGAAATGTCCTTGATGCCTAATGGTCTAATTTTAGGTGCAAGAGATTGGCCCCATAAATAAAAAAGCTTTCAGTGGGTCTATGAAGACCCCCAGGATATTCATTTTCATCAAGGCTGTATTTTATTTATTTTCAAGCATTTGTAAAAGGGGAGCATTTTTTGGTTTTTTTTCAAATTAAAAACCAAAAGGGCGGGGGTTTTAATTATTTTGGGGTTGGGTTTTAAAAGGAAAAAGGGAGTAAAGCTTTGTGTATTTTTTTTCCTCAAAGGGTTTTTTTTTGAGATTTAAAGGACAAGTTTTATTTTTCCCCCAGGGGAAACCCCATGACTTACGAGTGCCCCCAACAAACTTTTTTTTTTGAGTTTTTTAATGGGGGGGCCTTTCACTGGGTTGATTTTTTTTTCTGATTACAAGCCAACACCCGAACGGGGACTCACGAAATCGAAATGACACATTGCAAAAAAAACCCATCCCCGGCCGGGTTTAAACCCGGGGTTTCAAGAGTCTCAAAACCCCCAGCCCGCGCGTGTAAAATTTTTATACCTAGTTGGAAGAATCTTATTGGGCCTGCTGGTCTAGGGGCCCTAACGCGAGGGGCCCTGGATTTTTGGGAGACCCTGACCGGGGGTTCCCAACCCCGGGCCGGGGGGTAGGGCTTAGCCAACATCCGATTTAATGAGAGGGGCTTCCCCCTAAACCCCACACACCTCGCTATTTATCTATGTTTTCCCTTTGTTTTAAATTTCCCAAGGAAACTCTTTCCTTTTTTTTTCCCCAGCCTGCCCCTTGGGGTTACATGGGCCCCCAAGGGGTTAGAAAAAAAAAAAATTTTGGGCCCAAATTTAACTGAAAAAAAATGCAATAAAAAGCACAAAAAAAATGTTTCCCAGGGCGGGGAAAATCAGTGCAGTGTGCCACCAAATGGAAAGTGTGCCCCTAGGGGTTTAGTGTGCCCCCCCCTAGGGGTTAGTGGGGCCCCCTATTTGGCATTTGTCCCAACCAAAAGTGGCATTTGTGCCACCACCTAGGGCGGTGCCTTTTTGGGGGCATTTGTGCCACCTTGGCAGTGTCCCAAACCTAGGGGTACTGGCCATAGGGGCAGTGGCCACCTAGTGGCAGTAGGGCCACCAAGGGGCAGTGTCCACCTAGGGGTTTGTTTTCCACCTAGGGGGAGTGGGGCCCCTAGGGTGGGTGGCCACCTAGTGGTGGTGTGCCCCCTTGTGGCGTGGCCCCCAAAAGTGGCAGTGTCCCCCCTTTAGGGGGTAGTTCCCCAACCTATTAAGGGGTGTCCACCTAAGGGCAGTGTGCCACCTAGTGGTATTTGGCCACCTATTTGGTAGTGTGCCCCCTAGTGGTAGTGTCCCACCTAGTGGTTAGTGCCACCTAGGGGTTTGTGTGCCACCTGTGGCAGTGTGCCACCTAGTGGTAGGGGGTTGCCCCCCTTTGGGTAGTGTCCCACCTAGTGGTAGTGTGCCCCCTTTTTTTGGCAGGGCCACCTATTTGGCCTGTGCCACCTAGTGGCATGTGCCACCTAGGGGCATTTGTGCCACCAGTGGAAGTGTGCCACCTATGGTAGTTTTCCACCTAGGGGTTTGGGGGCCACCTGGGGTAGTGTGCCCCCTGTGGTAGTGTGCCACCTAGGGGCAGGGGGCCCACCTAGTGGAAATGTCCCACCTAGGGGCAGTGTCCCAAACTAGGGGGTATGGCCACCTAGGGTATGTTCCCCCCCTAGGGAGTTTTGCCACCGGGGGAAAGTGTGCCACCTAGGGGCAGGTCCCAAACCTAGGGCAGGGGCCCCACCTAGTGGCAGTGTGCCCCCAAGGGGGTAGTGTCCCACCTAGTGGTAGTGTAGCCACTGGGGTAGTTGCCACCGGGGGCGTGTGCCACCTATGGTAGTGTGCCCCCCTAGTGGCAGTTTGCCACCTAGTGGTAGTGGCCACCTAGTGGGTGTGCCACCTAGTGGTTGTGGCCCCTAGTGGCAGTGTGCCACCTAGGGGCAGTGTCCCCACCTATTTGGTTTATGTGCCACCTAGGGGTATTTGTGCCACCTTGGGGGGGGTGCCACCTAGTGGTAGTGGCCCCCCTTGGCAGTGTGCCACTAGTGGAGTGTGCCACCTAGTGGAAGGGTGCCACCTAGGGGGTATTTTGCCACCTAGTGGGAGTGGGGCCCCCCCTTAGGGGTTTATGTCCCCACCTAGTGGCATGTGCCCCCTTGTGGTATGTGCCCCCTTGTGGCGGGTTTTCCCCAACCTAGTGGTAGTGTGCCACCTATTTGGTAGGGGTGCCACCAAATTGGTAGTGTGCCCCCCAAAGGGTAGTGTGAAACTAGGGGGAAGTGGCCACCTAGTGGAAAGTATCCACCTAGTGGTATTTGTGCCCCTAGTACAGTGTGCCCCCCTTTAGGGGTAGGTAAAACCAATGGCAGTTGGGGGCCACCTAGTGGATGTGCCACCTGTGGTAGTTCCCCCTATTGGTAGTGTGCCACCTAGTGGTAGTGGCCACCTAGTGGCATTTGTGCCCCCTAGGCAGTGTGCCACCTAGGGGTAGTGTCCCACCTAGTGGTAGTGTCCCCACCTAGGGGCAGTGTCCCAAAAAACCTTTGTGGGGGCCCACCTAGTGGCAGGGTGCCACCCTAGGGGTTTAGTGTGCCCCCTTTGTGGTAGTGTCCCACCTATGGTAGTGTGCCACCTATTTGGCGGGTGTGCCCCCTAGTGGTTAGTGTGCCCCCAAAGGGCCCATTTGTCCCCCTAGGGGTTTGTGTGCCACCAAGGGGTAGTGGGGCCACCTATGGTAGTGTGCCCCCTATTGGTAGGGTCCCAAACTAGTGGTATTGTGCCCCCCCTAGGGGCCCAGTATGCCACCTAGTGGTAGGGGTTGCCACCTATGGAAGGGTGCCACCTATGGTAGTGTCCACCTAGGGGCCCATTTGTGCCCCTAGTGGTAGGTGCCACCAAAGTGGTAGTGTGCCCCCTAGGGTATTTGGTGCCACCTAGGGGTAGTTTTGCCACCTAGTGGCAGTGTGCCCCTTGGGCAGTGTCCCCCTTTGGGGTAGTGTGCCAAACCTAGGGGTTTTATTTGAGGCCCCCTAGTGGCAGGTTCCCCCTAGTGGTAGTGTGCCACCTAGTGGCAGTGGGGCCGCCTAGTTAGTGTGCCACCTAGGGGGTAGTGTGCCACCTATTTGGTAGTGTCCCCCTGTGGTAGGGGTTCACCAAGTGGCAGTGTGCCACCTAGTGGTAGTGTGCCACCTAGTGGTGGGGTTTTGCCACCTAGTGGAATTTGGCCCCCTAGTGGAAAGGTGCCCCCTATGGAAATTTGTCCCCACCTAGTGGGCAGTGTGCCCCTATGGTATTGTGCCACCTAGGGGTATGTGCCACCTAGGGGCAGTGTGCCCCCTAGGGGTAGTGTGCCACCTAGTGGTAGGGGTGCCCCTAGTGGTAGGTGCCACCAAAGGGCATGTGCCACCTAGGGTTAGTGTGCCACCTAGGGGAAGGGGTCCCCACCTAGGGGTAGTGTGCCCCCCTTGTGGTAGTGTCCCCCATTGGTAGTGTGCCCCCTAAAGTGGAAATTTTGGGGCCACCTAGGGGCCCAGTGTGCCACCTAGTGGTAGTGTGCCACCTAGTGGTAGTGTGCCCCCTTTTGGGGGGTAGTGTGCCACCTAGTGTAGTTTTGCCCCCTAGTGGAGTGTGCCACCTAGGGTTATTGTCCACCTAGTGGCAGTGGGGGCCAAACTAGGGGTAGTGTCCCACCTAGTGGTAGTGTGCCCCCCTAGTGGTGTGTGCCCCCTAGTGGTAGTGTCCCACCTAGTGGTAGGGGTGCCACCTATTTGGTAGTGTGTTCCATGGGCAGTGTGCCACCTGGTGGTAGGGTGCCCCCAAAGTGGTAGTGTGCCCCCTTTAGTGGTAGTGGCCCCCTTTAGGGGTTTGGGGGTGCCACCTAGTGGCAGGTCCCCACCTAGTGGTAGTGTGCCACCAGGGCAGTGTCCCAACCTATTTAGTGTGGGGCCCACCTAGTGGTAGGTGCCCCCTTTAGTGGAAAGGGGGTGCCACCTTTTTGGTAGTTTTCCAAACCTAGTGGTAGTGTGCCCAAAGTGGTAGGTGCCACCTAGGGTAGTGGTTGCCACCTAGTGGTAGTGTGCCAACTAGTGGGTAGGGGGTCCCCCCTAGTGGTAGTGTGCCACCTAGTGGCAGTGTCCAAACCTTTTGGGGAAAAGTGGCCCCGGGGGTAGTGTGCCCCCTTTAGGGGAAAGTGGCCACCTATGGTAGGGTGCCACCAGGTATTTGTCCCTTCCAGGGGCCCGTTTTGCCACCTAGGGGGAGGGGTCCCCTAGTGGTAGTGTCCCCACCTAGTGGTAGGGTGCCCCCCTAGGGGTAGGGGTGCCACCTAGGGGTAAGTGCCACCTAGGGGTAGTGTTCTAAAGCCCCCTTCACAATTATTTTTTAAATTATTATTTTTTTTAATTATTTTTATTGTTATTTTTTATTATTTTTAAATTAATTTAGAGAACTAGATCAAGAGCCCCTCCCCAAAAAACCAAAAAAACAAAAAAGGGTTCCTTGTTGCGGGTGGGGGGAAATAAAAAAATAATTATAATATTAAAAAAAAATAAAAATAAAAAAATAAATAATAATAATAATTTTTTAAAATTTAAAAATAATATTAATAAAATAAAAAATTTAAATAATAATAATTAAAAAAAATTTAACAATAAAAATTTAATAAAAAAAATAATAAAAATAAAAATGATAATAAAAAATAATAATAATTAAAAATTAAAATAATAATTTTTTAAAATAATAATAATAAAAATTAATAAAAATTTAAATAAGAAAATAGAAGGAACTTCAGAATCCCAAACCATAGTTGGTGCACAAAAAAACCAAAACACCCGCTGAACAGTGCACCCCGTGTACCTCACTGGGGAAGTATTTCTCTGTTGCTTTGCTTGCTTTTTTTAATGTTTTAGCCAAATTTCTTTTGCCCAAACCCATGCGGCCGGGGGAAAAGAAGAAAAAAGGGCAGTGCGAGAAGAAAAATAAATGGGTTTCCCTGGACTTAAAACACGAAATCATAGATAAACAAAACAAGGGGTGCGGGTTTTGGACTTGCCAGGCAATACAAGGGGCAGTACATGACAGGGGGCAGATCCCCAAAAAAGGGTATAGCAGCAGCCAGGGGGGTTACCCGTAAATTCTAAGCTGCGGACATCTTCTATAAAAAAAATGGGAAAACTGCTGTTGTAACAATTAAAATTTTGCCAATAAAATGTAGCATTTTGGTGTAAACAATTTAAGGGTTTAAAGATTAAGGCCCATAAAAAGGATAAAAAAAAAATAAATCCTGCAATGTTGTTGTTGTAGGTTTTTTTAGGGCCCTGAGGATTCCCCCGCTCTTTCCATCTTTTTCCCCAAGGGGAAAGGGTTCCCCTTTAAAATTGGGGCAGGGCCTTTATTTTGGGAATTTGGGTCTGTGCCCAGTTTCCCCCAATTAACCTTTAATGCCCTTTTTCCCCCCCCCGCGCGGCGCTGTATACTCCTCCGGGTTTTTGGGGCTTTCCCCTTTATTATAAAAATAATAATAATAATTGGCTATTTTTGCACCCTCAGCCTCCGCTAGCCTCCTCATTGGGGGGGGGGGGGGGGAAACCCGGCCCAAAGGGGCCCACTTTCACTCTATATAAAACCCTTTTATTTCGTTTTCTTTTTCTGTTATTTTTTTTTTGTTTTTTTCAATTTTTCTTATTTTTAAAAAACATTGTTTCGTGGTTTTTTGATGAAAATAGTGAAAATTTTGTGAGTTAGCTTTTACAAAAAACTCCCGTTTTCTCTTATAATTTAAAAGCATGGAAGATATAGTCAGAGCAGGTTGAGAATGGCCCCACCACTAGTTCCCCCATAATTACATATTTTAAAACATTTTTGAGTAACAAATCCCGTTTCAAGTTTTTTACATTGTTTTTTTATGCCATATTAGTGGAATTGTGATAAAAAAAGCCAATTTAAATTGAATTAAACGTCAAACTAAAATATTTTGGGCCTAAAAAACCAAGAGCAGAAAACTTTCCCTCGGAAAGGATTTAAAGTTTAAATTTTCTTAAAAAATTGCTTTTTAAGCCCTTGTGGGTTAGGGGCTTTTTTTTGATTATAAAATAAAACTATAAAGATTACAAGTTTGAATTTACAGAAAATTTTGGGTTTTTGTGGGGGTTTACATGTAGTTAAAAAAATTTATTACCCGGGTGTACCACTAGAACACCTAGCATGGCTAGGCAATTTTGGGCAACTTAGTTTTAATTTTTTTATTTTAAAATTTACAAATTATGAGGGGAAATTTGGGGATTATGGCTAAGTGGGCTAAATACTGTTTGTTTAGTTTAAACAATGTGAATGCTTTTTTTTTTTGGCACAGTACATAGCTTTGTAATTTTGGGGTTTTCAAAGGGGTTTATTATTTTAAGATTGAGATTATATTTGTTTATGGTCAAAAGGGGGGGGTGAGTGTAATGTGAACTTCCCGGGGGCATTCGTGTGGTTTTGTTATGGGGGTTTTTAAGGGGAGTAAATGTTTTAAAAGGAAATTTTGGGAAAGGGGTTTAATGTGGGCTGCAGTTCTAGAGTTCTCGGGTTTGGGTTTCAGAATTTTTTGGGCCTTTACATACATTGAATTTTTTTTTAAAGGTTTTAGTGCGACATGGGGAATGTCGTAGAGATGTTTGTGTCTGGTGTTATGCGTGGGTTTTTGTTTCCCAATATCAAGAAAGCGTTTTAGGTCAAGGTTGATATTGGAGTTTAAGGGCCTGTTTAAAGTAGAATTTCCCCGTATAAGTGTGGATGTAACTTTTTTTAACAGGGGGTAAGTTTAGATCTAAAGAAGAGTGGGGGGGTGTTTTCCAGGGATTGGGGTTTAGTGATTATTCTTTCTGCAGCTTTTTTTTTGGGTTATTTTTTGGTTTTTGGGGTGTTGCTGCCCGTTGATCCCCCAAACACAAATAGCCTAGGTGGGTATGGTAAATAAGTGAGTGGTTAAATGTGAAAAGGGGCTTTTTGGGCACGTATATCGTATCTTGGAGGGATCCAACGTTTTGGATACTTTTTTTTTTATTGTTGGTATGGGTGCTAAAATTCAGGTTTTTGTAAAGGATACCCTAGGAATTTGCCTATTATTTGGTAATTAGAGTGTTTCAATTTTAAAAGTTTTTGGCACCCCTGCTCGGGATTTTTCCCTGGAGAGAGTTTCGGGGGAAAAACCCCCCCGCGGCCCGGTTGTGACCAGGCCTCTTGGTGGATCAGCGCCTGATCACCAGGCTGTTGCTGCGGGCTGCACGAAAACCCCAAACGTACGACCCACACCCCGGCTGATCAGGAACGACTTTGGGTGCTTGCCCAGTGCCAGCTTGAAGACTCCCGGGGGGTCTGTTGGAAACCCCCCTTATGTGTGCTGGGAGGCAGTTAAAATTTCGGGCCCCTGAACTTATTGTATGGTTCTTAACGTGCTAGGACACCCCGCTTTACTTTTTGGGGATGTGCTCGTCTGCCAAATCTTTTGCTTTCGTAGTGAGTGATTTTCGTGTGCAATTTTCGGTACAGCCCCTCTGGGATTTTCCGGGTTTTATAAAATCATGTATCTCTCCCTCCTGCGTTCCGGGGAATACGGGTTTAGAAACCTCAAGCGTCCCAAATTGGGGTGTTTTTCTCCTTTATGCGCCCCCGTGAAGGTTCTCTGTACATTTTCTGGGTTTGGGGCAATTTCACCTGCCTTTAAAAAGGTGTGTTAGAGTGCGCAATATTTCCGCCCAGATAGAACAAGGACCTAAAAGGGGTCCAGGGCTTGGGGCCCCCCCATTTTGAAGGTTCCATTATCCATCCTGTCATTTTTCTAGCAGATGTGATTGATACAATTTTGGTCCTTAAAGGTGGATCCTCCGACTAATCACTCCCAGGTCTTTGACTTTGGTTTTTTCGCTCTTTTTTGTGGCCGAATTTGTTTTGTACTCTATAAGTTTTAATTTCCCATGTTTACCATATCTGAGTAAAAAAATTTTCTCATCGTTAAAACTTCTTTGTTTTCTGCACCCCCTGAAAGATTTGGTTGATGTCCACCGGGACCCTTGCGGGCTGCATGGAAGACACGTCATGCATGTTGGGGTGTCATCTGCAAAAAAACAGGGTGCTGTGGTGAATCCTTGTCTATGTGGGATATAGGTGAGGAACAGATGGAGCTAGTATGTGCCTTGGGGAAAAGCTTTTACCGTAGCTGCCTGGGGATTTACTCGTTGACGACTACTCTCTGTGTTTTTTTTTGTGGGGAAAATTTATAGACCCATCGCCCCAAATTTTTCCTTTTTTTCTTTTAGCGCGTTTTTGGGCCTATTACGCCTGGTCACACTTGTCAAAGGTTTTTGAAAAGTCTGTAATATTCATCTGCATTTTTTTGTTTCTAGTGCTTTTAGGCCCTTTTGTCGAGTGACCCAGTATTGAGACAGACGGACGCCCTTTTCTAAACCCATTTTGCCCGGGGTTGGAAACTGATGGGTTTCTAGATGGGTGGTGATCTTGCTTTTTAGGCCCTTAAAAAAGTTTTTTTTGTTTATGGGATGTTGTGTTTGGTTGTATTCTTTGCTTTGTTTTACTGCCCCCTTTGGGAGTGGGCTATGTCTGTTTTTTTTAGTAACTGAGGACGCCCCCGTGTCCATGCTCCCTCTCCATAGGAGGGAAAAGGCTCGTGTGGGGGCTTCTTGCAGTTCTGATAAAACCAGGTTCCAGGGTTTGGCCCCTGGGCAGAGGCATGGGATGTCATTTATCCCTGTTCGAAGTTTTTGGCGTCAGGTAACATCGGATAGGTTTGTTTTAAATCAAATTTTGTGGTCTCTCAAAAAAAATTCATTTTTACTTCGACCTCAGTCGGTTAGCGGCTTGCAAAAAAATGAGTAAATTTTGGGGATTGGAGCTCACTCATTTCCTTGTGTCATCTGTGTAGGACCCATTTGTTAAGTAGGGGCCCAATAGGGGACGTTGTTTCGATTTTGATTTGGCATAGGAGAAGAAAACTTAGGTTTTTCGATTTCATTTATGGTTTTTAGTTCTTCCCCGCGATTCCTGACTCCAAAGGATTCTTTTGCTTAAAAGTTCATGTTTGCTTTTTCTCTGCCCCAGTCTCCCGCGCATTTCAGATATATTGACCTCTTTTACCCCGCTCTTTATTCTTTTCCGTCGCCTGAAAGGGGGCGCCGTCTTTTCTATTTTTAATTTCTCCTCCTTTTCTTTGAGGAATAAGCCTTGTGCATAATCGAGTGCCACGAGTTTAAACTGTTTTTAGGCATAGTTTGGGTCTGTGGCTTAGTTTTCTTCCCACTTAAATTTTGGTTAGGACTTGGTTTTATTGGTCCCCCTTTATGTTTTTTTTATTTAAGTTGAATTTGGTGAATGCTCCCTCGTGACTAGTCCATTTTTTCGGTTTGGGGGTCCCGCATACATGTTGAACCTCAATTAGTTTTGATTGAGTTTTATTGTTTTTGTATGGTGACATTTCTTATAGATCATCTTGTTAGGAAGATGAGGCTAGTGTATTCTCCAGTCTTTGTAGGTCATTTTTTGCTGGGTTAAAATTTAATTTTGTTTCAGAGATTTAAAAGCCGTGTGAGTGTGAGTTTCCATCAGAGCTGTCCTGGGGTTTTTTACTGCAACAAAATTTTTTGCTATATTTCCCCCATTTTAGGGCCTTAAATTGAAAACCCCCAGGGCAAAATGTTGGTGCAGGGGCTGGGATTTTCAGACAGTGGTCAATTTTTAACAGCTGTTCCCGGAATTGTGGTGTTGATCCGGGGGCTTTTAGACACCAAATGACTAGGGACCCAAAAAATAGTAGGTTTTGTCAGTGTAAGCGTAAATTTTTTTGGCTGTCATCCAAGTCGATATTTTTATCGTCCCCGTTAACAATGGTGTTGAGGGTGGCAAGATTAGGGTGAGAGATGACATAAGTCCTTTTGTCAGCAAAGGGGAATGGTTTTCAGGTGTTTTGGTATGTTTGGAAAATCATTGATTATATGAGGGAAAAGCAGGGACCAAGGGGCACTTCCCCGCGAAATCCCCGTATCAATGGGCCCGGTTGTTGATGCTGTGTCTTTAAGGTAAATACTGATACTATTATAAGGTAAGATTTGAAATAAGCAAGGCATGGCTCTTTACACCCCAATGGTCAAACTTGTGGGTGGTGTCGTGGTCACTGTGTCAAAAATTTTTCTTAGGTCAATAGAAAAATTTCCCAGGGGATATTTCCCTTTTTAAGGCATTTCACTTTAATTTTAAATGAGGAAAATGTTTTGAATACGAGCAAATTTTATTATGAGCTGGGCCAAAAACAGACTAAAAAGAAGTTGAGTTTCACCTACATTTTAGTTGCTCAAACATTTTAATCACCTCCTTTGAGGGTCGGGGTGACCCTTGTTGTCTTTAGTAGGTGGGAAGGTGAAGACCCTCAATTTTTTTAACAGTGTTGCAAAAAACTGGTGGCAGCACAAAAGCTGCTTTTTTTTTTATGAATGGTGGGAATTATTTAGATCTGCCTTTTTTTTAAATTGAAATGAGATTTCAATGAATTTGTTGGTGCTATATGAAAATATTTGGAGTTGACAGGAGGTAAAATTATGAACGTTTTCCTTTTAATTTCTTCTTTTGTTTAAAAATTTCTTTCCCACTTGAATTTTTCTTAGGTCATAAAAACCAGTGGTATCCAAACCAACTGTGAAACAATCTTTTTTTTATGTTGGGGTTTCTTATTTTTTTTTTTTCCCGATCCCAAAATGGCATTTTAATTTTTCCCCTCTTTAAATAATAATTAAAAAACCCGGGTGCACCAAATTTTCTAAAGGTTTTTTAGGGGAAAAATTTTCCCTTTTAATTTTAAATTGGCCTATATTTAAAAAAAACCCGTTTCTTTTAATCCCCCCCCAAATGAAATTCCCCCCAAATTTGGCCCCCAAAATAGGGTAATAAGTTTTCCAAATCCAAAAATCCAAAAACCTCTTTACCTTTCAAATACTTTTCTTTTTTTCATGAAACCCTTACCAAAATTTTTCCTTTTTCCCCCTTTTTAACTTTTCTTCCCAATTCTTTCAAATAACCAAAAAACCCCGGGGGTAAAAACCAAATAAATCCCCCATAAAAAAACCTTCACCCCCTTTGCCTTTTAAAACAAAAACCATGGTTTTTTTTCTCCATAAAACCCATTTCCCTTTTCAAATTTTTTTTAAATTTGCACCCCCCACCCAAAAAACCCCCCCTTCTTTTAACTTTTTAAAAATTTTTACCCATTTCCCTTGTTCCCCCCCTTTTAAATTTTTTTGTAAATTTCCCCCCTCAAAACCCTGGCTTTCCAACCCAAAAGAATGACCCCCGCCATGAAATTAAGCCCCAAAATTTTAAATCTTTTTTTTAAACCCCCCAAAAAATATTTTCCATCCCCCCTCCTTTTAAATTTTTCCATTTAAATTTAATCTCCGGGGTTCCTATTTTAATAAAACCCTTTGGGTTTTAAAAGGCTTTTACTTTTTAAACCCCCCAAAATTTTGGTTTTTTTTAAAAATTTTTTGGGGTTTTAAATTTAAATTTTCTATTTGTCCCCAGGCCAAATCTCAAATTTTTTTATATTTTCCCTTTGAACATTTACTTTTTAAAAAATTCCCTAGGAAAAGGTTTTCTTATATTCTTTAAAAATTTAAATTCCCCCCCTTTAGCCCCCTTTAGAAAAATTTTAACCTTCTTTTCTTTTTAAAACCCCCCCATTTTCAAATGTTAATGGTTTTTAAGGCCCTTTTAAAAACACCAATAAGTTTTTTTAAATATTTAAAATTTTCTCTTTTTAGATAAATTTTAATTTTTTGAAGTTTTTTTTTTTTTCCCCTTAAATTTTTTCATTTGGAGAAAAAACTAAAAAGTATTGAAAAGTGGTTTTAAAAATAGAATGAACCGGGGAAGATAAAATTTTTAAATTAAAAAAAATCCAAAAACTCCCGGGGTTTTTTCCGCCTTTTACACCTTTTTGGGGAATTTTTTTAAACCCTTTTCCTAAAATAGGGTTTCCCTTTTAAATAATTTCAAACAAAGTTTCAATCCAAAGGGCCCCCTTAATTTTTTAAGGGGGCAAAATTTAACCCCTTCCAAAAAACTTTCATTAGGCCCCAAAAACCCAAAATTGGATTTCATTTTTAAAAGGTTCCCTTATAATTAAATTTTTAAACCCCCAATTTTCTTTTTTCGAATTTTCCCCTTCAGGGGTTAATTTTTGTTTTCGCTTTAAAAAATTAAAATTCTTTGTTTAAAATTATTTTCCTTTTTTTGGATAAGGAAAATTTTAAATATGTCCCCAAACCGGGCTTAATTCCCAAATCCGATTTTTTATTTTAAAAACCCCCCCCCTTCACTTTTTTTTTGTTTTGGGGGAAAAGGGAAAAACCAACTTTTTTCACAAAAATTTTCGAATCATTTTTTTTGAAAACCCAAACCCCCCCGGGCCATTAAATTTTTTCTTTTTCCTCCCCCCTTTTCCGGAAGAAAAAATACCCAAAATTTGGGTTTTTTAAAAAAAAATTGTGGTTTTTTTCTATTAAGCCCCGGGTTTGGGTTTTTTTTAAAGGGCCCTAAACCTTTTAACCCCCTCCGGGTAAGGTTACCAAATTTTTCCCGAGTTTGAAAAAGGTTTCCCCCTAAAACCCAAAAAACACCCCAAAATTTTTAAAATGTTTTTCATTTTTAAATTCCATGGAAAACCCCAATCCCCCCTTTTATCTTTTTTCGGGGACTGCCTTGCTTTAAAATTTTAAGGGGGGGTTTTTAAAAAAAGTTTGGGAAATTAATTTTTACAAAAAGGGGAATCGGGTTTTTTAAAAAGGTTTACGGGGTTCCGTATTTTTGCCCCCAGGGAAAAATTCCCCCTAGTGGAAAATTTGGAAAAGGGGTAGGGGCCCCCTTGGGGCATGTATTTGGTTCGGTTCCCCTGGGTTGGAGTTTTCCATATGGCGGGGGGGAAGGGTTTTTGTTAAAACCGGGTGGAAACTTTCCCCTAGTGGCCTTTTTTGGAAACCTTTACCCAAATTTTCCCCCATTTTTTGGCCCGGGTTTAAAACCAGTTGGTATTTTGATTTTTTGGAATTTTTTTGGGCCACCAGGGAAAATTTTTTTTCCATTTTTTTTTTAGTGTCCAATATGGCGGTTTTTTCCCAGGGGAGGGCCAAAAGGGAAATGTCCACCTGTGGTGGTATAAGGAGTGGCCCCCTAGTTTTGTGTAGTGGAAGGGGGCCCAAAACCTATGGGGGTTCCAAATTTAAGGGGGTAGGGGGTTAACCTTTGGGGGCCCCAACCAAATGGGTTTTCCCAATGGGTTGGGGGGTTTTCCCTAGGGGAAATGGCCCTAGTGAAAAGGGGTCCAATTTGGGTGGAAAGGTTGTGCCCACAATAAATTTTTTTTCATAGGGCATGGCCCCAGTGGAATTCCACCTGATTGGAAGTTCCAACCTTTTTGGTATGGCCCTTTTTTGGTGGTATTCCAAAACTCAGGGGAAAAGTTTTTGGATATGGAAGGGTGCCACCTTGAAAAATTATTTTGGTTAAATTTGAAGTGGAAAATTTTTATTGGGGGAAAGGGGCCCCCTTTGTTAAAGTTTTCCCAAACCTTTTTTTTGGGAAAACCTATTGGGTTGTTTTTTTTTGGGGTTCAGTTCCCCAAACCATGGAAGTGTTCCCCTTTTGGCAGTTCCCAAAAAACCAAGGGAGGGGCCCCTAGGGAGTTAAAAACCTGGGTTGGTTTAGGGCCCACCAGGGCAGGTCCCACCGTTTTATTTCCACTGTGGCAGGGCCCGGGGAAAAAGTTGCCAAACTAGGGATTTTCCACCAAGGGGGGTTTTTGCCCCAGGGGCATTGGGCCCCCAAGGGGAAATTTTTCCCCCAGGAAATTCCACAAAGGGGGGGGCCAAAAAATTAGTGTCCTTTATGGTAAGGGGGCCCTTTTAAGTGGAAAAAGTTAAAAACCTTGGGGCCCGGGGCCCCCTAGGGAGTGTCCCCACCCGTGGTGTGTTAACCTATTTGGTGTTTTGGGGCCTAGGGGTTTAGGGGTGCAAGGTTGGATTTTTGGCCCCCTAGGGGTTCCAAAACCCCCGGGGGGATTTTAAGCCCCCCTAGTTATGGGGGGCCCCCAACCAAAATGGTAATTTTTTGCCCACCTTTTTGGGTTAATGGCCCCAGGGGTTTAGGTTTGCCAAAACTAAAAAAAAATTGCTCCCCCCAAAAAAAGGGGCTTCCCCCGGGGGTTAGTGTCCCACCCTAGGGGAAGTGTCCCACCTAGGGGGAGTGTCCAAACCCAAGGGGAGTTCCCACCTAGGGGAAGTGTGCCCCCTTAGGGGTTTAGGGGTGCCCCCTAGGGGGTAGTTTTGGCCACCTAGGGGTTTATTTGTGCCCCCTTTAGTGGCAGTGTGCCACCTAGTGGCAGTGTGCCCCCTATTTGGAGTGTGCCCCCTTTTGGGGTTTAGTGTGCCCTAGGGGAGTGGCCACCTAGGGGTTGTGCCAAACCTAGGGGGCATGTGCCCCCTAGTTAGTGGGGCCCCCTAAAGTGGAGTGGTCCCAAAACCTGTGGTATTTGGCCCCCTAGTGGCAGGGGTGCCACCTAGGGGTAGTGTCCCACCTAGTGGAGTTTTGCCACCAAATTTGGAGTGTCCCACCTAGGGGTAGTGGGGGCCCCCTAGTGGAGTGTGCCCCCAAGTGGAATTTGGGGCCCAACCTAGTGGTAGGTCCCACCTAGTGGCAGTTGCCACCTAGTGGAAAGTGTGCCACCTATTGGCTTTGTGCCCCCCTAGTGGAGTGTGCACCTAGTGGCAGTGTGCCACCTAGGGGTTTGTTGCCCCCTAGTGGAGTGTGCCCCCGGAGTGGTAGTGTGGGCCCCCTAGGGGGAGTGTGGCCACCTAGTGGAGTGTGCCCCCAAGGGGGCATGTGCCACCTATTTGGGAAGTGTGCCACCTGTGGGGGTGTGCCCCCTAGTGGCAGGGGCCCACCTAGTGGTAGGGGCCCACCTTTGGGGGATTTGTGCCCCTAGTGGTTGGGTGGTGTGTGCCCCTAGTGGAGTGGGGCCACCTATTGGGTGTGCCCCCTTGGGGGATTGCCACCTAGTGGCAGTGTGCCACCAAAGTGGTAGTGTCCCCACCTAGTGGTAGTGTGCCACCTGTGGTAGTGTGCCACCTAGTGGCGTGTGCCATTTAGGGGTATGTCCCACCTAGTGGAGTTTTGCCACCATGGTGTGTGCCATAGGGGTAGTGTGCCACCTGTGGAGTGTCCCAAACCTAGGGGTTTAGGGGGTGCCACCTAGGGTAGTGTCCCAACTAGGGTAGTGTGCCCCTAGTGGGTGTCCCAAACCTAGTGGTAGGTGAAAACCTAGTGGGGTGTGCCACCTAGTGGAAATTTGTGCCCCCTATTTGGTATTTTGCCACCTAGGGGGTAGTGGGGGCCCCCTTTAGTGGATTTGTCCCCAAACCTAGTGGAGTGTGCCACCAGTGGTAGTGTGCCAAACCTAGGGGGATGGGGCCACCTAGTGGTAGGGGCCCAAACCTAGTGGTAGTGTCCCAACCCTTGTGGTAGTGTGCCACCTATTTTGGTAGTTTTGGGGCCACCTATTTGAAGTTTTCCCAAACCAAGTGGTATGTGTTGGGTTGCCACCTAGTGGTAGTGTGCCACCTAGGGGAAAAGTTTTGCCACCTAGTGGTAGTGTCCCACCTAGTGGAGTGTGCCACCTAGGGGGAAGGGGTGCCCCCTTTGTGGAGTGTGCCACCTAGTGGTATGTGCCACCTAGGGGGAGTGTGCCCCCTAGGGGTATTGTGCCACCTAGGGGAAGTGGGCCACCTAGGGGCAGTTTTGCCCCTAGTGGTAGGGGTGGCCACCTAGTGGGTGTGCCACCTAGTGGTAGTGTGCCCCCTAGTGGTAGTGTGCCACCTAGTGGAGTGTGCCCCCTTTGTGGTAGTGTCCCACCTAGGTGGCCCCCTTGGGGTTGCCACCTAGTGGTAGTGTCCCACCAGGGGTAGTTGTCCCACCTAGGGGTAGTGTCCCCGGGAAAAAGGGGCCAAACCTAGTGGTGGATGGGGGTGGGGCCACCAAAGTGGTAGTTTTGGCCCCCTATGGAGTGTGCCACCTAGGGGAGTGGGGCCACCTAGGGGTTTATTTTTGCCACCTTAGTGGTAGGGGTTGCCACCTAGTGGAGGGGTCCCACCTAGTGGTAGGTGCCACCAGTGGAGTGTGCCACCTGTGGTAGTGTCCCCACCAGTGGTAGTGTGCCACTAGTGGTATTTGTGCCACCTAGGGGTTTAGTGTGCCCCCTAGTGGAGTGTGCCACCTAGTGGTATTTTTCTGAAGCTTTTCCCACAAATTATTATTTTTTATTATTTAATTATTATTATTTTATTATTTTAAATTATTATTTATTATTATTAAATTTAAAAAAAGAGAACTAGATCAAGACCCCCCTACCAGCATAAAGGGTTCCTTATGCGGGTGAGGGGCATCAAGGAAAAATTTAAAATTTTAAAAAATAATAATAAAATAAAAATAATAAAAATTAAAATTAATAATAAAAAATAATAAAATAATAATTTAATAAAAATAATAATAATTAATAATAATAAAAGAATAATAATAATAATAATAAAAAAATAAAAATAATAATAAATTAATTTAATAATAAAAAAATTAAAAATAATAATAATAATAATTAATAATAATATAATAATAATTAAAAAAAATTTAAAAAAATAATGTTTAATAGGGGAAATTTCAGTCCCCACCACTAGTTGGTGAAAGAAAATTTAAAAAACATCCCTAAAACAGTGCCCCAATTTTTAACCTCACTGTGGAAGTTTTTTTCTCTGTTCTTTGCTTGCATTTTTATGTGTTTTACCCAAAATTTTTTTTGTCAACCAGCCCCTGGGAAAGTAAGAAAAGGACAGTGTGAAAAAGAAAAAAAGAGGGTTTTTCCATGGATTTTAAAAGCACGAAATCAAAAATAAACAAAAACAAGGTGTGGGGGTTGTGGACTTGGCCAGGCAATAAAAAGCGCAGTACAGGGACAGGAGCAGAGTAAATTTTAAAGGTATAGAAAGCAGCCAGGGCGTTACAGTAATTTCAAAGCTGCGGACATTGTCTATAAAAAGATGGAAAAAGCTGCGGTTGAAAAAATTTAAAATTCAGCAAAAAGTGTAGCATTATGATTGTAGCAAGTAAGTTAAACGATTAAGCATAGAAAAAAAGGGAAATGAAATGAAACTAAATCCTGCAATTTGTTTTTAAGGTTTAGGGGGCCCCACTGAGACCCATACCCCGCCTGGCCTTTTTCCCCCTAAAAGGAAAGGTTCCTTGAAGTTGGTCAGGGGCTCTTGATTTAGGGAATTGGATCTGTGTCCAGTTCCCCGAATTAAGCCGGGAATCCCTTTTCCCACTCCCCCGCGCAACGCTGTATATCCCCCGGGTTTTTTAGGCCTTCCCCCTTGATTATAATAATAATAAAAATAATAATTTTGGGCTTGTTGAATCCCTCACCCTCCGCTAGCACTCTGCACCAGGCCAAGTGTCTACTTTAAAATCTAAAAAACCCAATTTTTTTTCTTTACATTCTCTGTTATTTTTTTTAAATTTTTTTTTTACAATATTTCTTATTTATAAATACATTTTTTTCAGTTTTTTTCCTATGAAACTAGGGGATTTAGTGCAGTTAGCTTCACAAAACTCCCGTTTTCTTTATAAAAAAAGAGCATGGGGAAAATATAGTCAGAACAGGGGTTGAGAATGGCCACCACCATAGTCCATAATGACTTTTTTTAAATTCCCTTTTAGAGTATAAATCCTGTTTTTTTATGTTAATTTTTCATTGTTTTTTTTGCCATATTAGAAAGGGAAATTTTTGAAAAAATAAGCCAATAAGTTGATATTAGCCCTCCCTTAAATAAAATATTTTGGTTCCCCACCTCCCAAGAGCAAAACTCCTCGGGAAAGGGGTTCAAAGTTTATTCTCTATAAAGATACTGTATAGCCCTTGTGGCTTAAACGCTTCTTTTTGATTATAATAAATTTAAACTATAAAAATTACAATGTTGAAAATTTCCCGAATTTGGTTGTTTTTGGGTTTACAAATTTGTTAAATAATTTATTACGAGTGTTTCCCCTAGAAACCCCAGCATGGCTAGGCATTTCGGGCCCGACTTTGTTTAATTTTTTTATTTTTAAAAAAATTACAAATTATGAGGGTAATTGGGGATTATGGCCCAAGTGACTAAATACTTTTGTGAGTTTAGCAATGTTGAATTCTTTTGTTTTGGCACCCGTACATAGCTTCAGTAATTTGGGGTAAACATAGGAAATTTATTAAATTTTTAAAATTGGGGATTAATATTTCTGTTTATGGTCAAAAAGGGGGGAGTGGTGAAAATTTTGAACTTCCAGGGGGCATTCGTTTTTAATTAGTTTTATTGGGGGGGTTTTCAGGGGGATAAGTTTTTCTAAGGTAGTTTTTGAAGGTGATGAATGTGGGTTTCCCGTTTAGGGGTTCTCGGTTTGGGTGTTCCAGAATTTTTTGGGCCTTGGGCTTTCAATTTAATTTTTTTAAAGGTTTAGTCGGACATGGGGAATGTCGTTTAAAAATGTTTGTGTCGGTGTTATGCCTGTGGGTTCTTTCACAACTATCAAGAAAGCGTTTTTTGGTTTAAGGGTTGGGTATTTGGGGTTTTTAAAGGGCCTGTAGATGTAGAAATTTCACAGGAGTTTAAATGTGGATTACTGAACAGGGAGTAAGGTTTTTGATCTATTTAAAGTGGGGGGGGGTTGCCGGGATGGGATTTAAGGGGATTTTTCTTACTTTCAGTTTTTGTTTGGGGTTTTTATTGGCTTTAGGTGTGGGTTCTGCAGTTGATCCCCAAAACACAAATGCATAGGTGAATTGGGGTAAAAAGTGAGTGGAAAAGTGTTTAGAAGGGGGATTTGCCGGGACGTAGTACGTATCTTTTGGGGAGGGGTCCCAACCCGTTTTGGATACTTTTTTGGTTTTGTTTTGGAAAATGGGGGCTGGAAAATTTAAGGGGTTTTTTGTCAAAGGGATAGGCCCCAGGGAAAATTTTCCCTCATTATGTCGGTAATTTAAAAGTGTTTGGGCAATCTTAATGTTAAAATTTTTTTCTTCTCCTGCCCCGGAAATTTAAACCCGGAAAAGAGTTTTTGGGGGTCAACGCCCCCGCGTCCCGGCTGTGACCCGGCCCTCTTTGGGGGATTTTACGCCTTTATAACCCGGCCCGTTGTGCTGGGGTGCACGCCAAAACCCAAGTACGAGCCACAGCCCGGGTGATTAGGGAAATGGGCCCCTTTGGGGGCTTTCCATGGGCCCGCTTGAAGACTGCCAGGGGTCTGTTGGTAACCCCCCTTTTGTGTGCTTTGGGGGGCATTTGGGAACCCGTCTCGGGGGCCCCCCCACTTTTGTTGGGGCCCCTTAACGTGCTAGTGACCCCCTGCTTTTTATTGGGGGGGGATGGTGATCCCTCCCAAATCCCTTTTTCTTTCGTAAATGGAGTGAAATTTTTGTGTGCAATTGGTACTGTCCCTCTTTGGATTTTCCAGGTGTATATAAACATGTATCTTCCCCCCTGCGTTCCCGGGAAAAACAGGGTTTTGAAACCTCAAGGCTCCCAGAATTGAGGTTTTTTTTCTCCGTTATGGGGCGCCCTTTAAGGTTCCTGTACATTTTCTTGGTTCCGGGGAATTTCACCTGCCTTGAAAGGTGCTGTTAAGGGGCAGGGAATAATTTCCCGCCCAGATAGAACAAATGACCTGAAGAGTGTCATATGGGCTTGGCCCCCCCTAGTTTTGAAAAGGGTTTTCATTATCCATCCTGTCATTTTTCTAGCAGATGGATTTTATACAATGTTATGGCCTTTTAAAGGGGGATTCCCCCGACATAATCACCCCAGGTCTTTGGGCGTTGGTGGGTTTTGCTCTATTTTGGGGGCCAGAATTTTTTTGTTCTCAAAGAAAATTTAAAATTTCCCCCAAAGTTTCCATATTTTTGGGGGTAAAAGAAAAATTTTTTTATCGTTGAACTTATATTGTTTTTTTGCAGCCCCCCTGAAGATTTTGGTTTTATGTCCACCTGGAGCCTTGGGAGTGTCTGCAATGGAAGACACTGTTATGGGAGTTCGGGTTTTCCCCTGCAAAAGGAAAAACCCGGTGCTGTGGCTGACAAACCTTGTTATGTCGGGGTATGAGGATGAGGGAAAAAATGGGAGCTATTTCTGTGCCTTGTGGGAAAAGAGCTTTTCACCGGGAGCTGCCTCGGCTTTTCTCTGTTTTACGGGCTACTCCCTGTGTTCTGTTAGTGAGGAAAAAAATAGAATTACCACGACCGACTTTTTCCCGTTATTCCTTTTTGGCGCATTTTTTTGCGCTATTTCGCCCTGGTCAAAACTTTTCGAAGGCTTTTGCAAAGTCTGTATATATTTTCATCTGCCCTTCTTTTTGTCTTCTAGTGCATTTAGGGCCCTTTTCGTAGTGATCCAGTAGTTGAGACAGACAGGAGCGACCTTGGGTTTTAAACCCCTGTTTGGGCCCCGGGTTTTTTTAAAATGGGGTTTTTTAGATGGGGGGTATCTTTCTTCTTTGGGGCCCTTTCAAAGATTTTTATGAATGGGGTGTTATGCTATTGGTCTGTAGTTTTTTGCTGTTGCTTTACTGCCCCCTTTGTGGATGGGCTATGTCTGTTTTTTTTTTGTAATTTAGGGGGCGACCCCCGGTCCAGCTCCCCCCCATAGGATGGAAAAGGCCCCGTGATAGGGGGTTTTTTGCAGTTCTTTTTGGGGAAAAAAGAGTTTTCCCTGAGTTGGCCCCCGGGGGCAGAGTGCAAAGGGATTCTTTATCGCCTGTTCGAAGTCATTTGGGGTCCCGGGGGAAAAAACGGATAGGCTTGTGTTAACAAAAAATTTTTTGGGTTCTCCCAAAAAAATTTATTTTTTATCTTCGGGCTCCCCAGTTCCCGGGTTTGCGGCCTTTGGGTAAAAAAAAAAATGAGTCATATTGGGGCTTGAGTTTTGCTCACTCATTTCCCTTTCTGTCACGGGGTAGGGGCCCATCTTGTTTAAATAGGGGGCCCCAAAACGGACGTTTTTTTCGATTTTGATTTTTGGGTTTGGAGAAAAAATCTTAGGTTTCTTTTTATTTCATTTTGGCTTTTAGTTTTTCTTACCCCCGGGAGTCCTTTTTTACCCCCAAAAGGGGTTTTTTTTAGCTTTTAAATTCATGCTTGCTATTTCTCCCGACCAGTGTTCCCTGCGCATTTTAGATATATTGACCTCTTTTAGCCCCCCCCTCTTTATTCTTTCCGCGCCTGTAAAGGGAGCGCCGTCTCTTTCTATTTTACAACTACTCCTCCTTTTTCTTTGAGGAATAAGCCTTGTGGGATACACGAGTTTCCACCGAGTTAACTGTTCTAGGCATAAGGGTTTTGGGGTTTTGTTGCTTAGTATATCTTCCCCGCTTTTTCGGTTAGGATTGGTTTTTAATTGGTCCCACTTTATGTTTTTTTTAATTTAAGTTGAATTTGGGTGAATGCCCCCCTCGTGACTTTCCCCATTTTGTCGGTCTGGGGCTCCACGCATACTGTCTTTAAAACCCCAAAATTTTGTTTTTGATCTGGATATTGTTTTTGATATGGTGACATTTCTTATCAGATCATCATTGTTAGTGAAGATTAGGTCTTGTGTATTCTCCAGTCTGTAGGGCCCCTATTATTTGGTGGGTTTTAAAAAGAAATTTTTTGCAGAGAATTTTAAAAACTCGTGTGAGTGTGAGTTTTTATCAGAGCTGCCCCTTTTGGGGTTTTTTTCTGCAACAATATTATTTGCTATATTCCCCAATTTTTTGGGGGCCTTAAGTTTAAATCCCCCCGGAGCAAGTGTTGGGTGAAAGGGGTGGAAGAAATTTTAACGTGGTCAATTTTAAAAAGCTGTTTTCCCGGAATTGCTGGGATGTTGCAAACCGGAGGGCCCTTTTTGACTACCACAATGGGCTAGGTACCAAACAAAAATAGTAGGTTTTTCATTTTAACGTAAATTTATTGGCTGTCATCAAATCGATATTTTTTAAACAGCTCCTTCCCTTAACAATGGTGGGTTAGGGGCAAAAATTAGGGTGAGAGATGCATAAGTCGCGTTTGTAGCAAAAAAGAAGGGTTTTAGGTTTGGGATATGTTTGGAAAAAACATTTTATGTATATGAGGGAAGAGGGGAAGGGGCCAAAGGACACCCCCCCTGCGGAACCCCCATATCAAGTGGCCGTTTTTTGTTGATGCTGTGTTTTAATGGGGAACATAAATGAAAACCCTTTTTAGTAAAATTTTAAGGGTTTGAAAAAAACAAGCGCATGGCCCCCTTACACCGTAATTTGGTTTAAGCTTGTGGGGGTTTGGATGTCGTGGTCTACGTGTCAAAAGCTTTTCTTAGGTCAATAAAATTTTAGTGGATATTCCTTATTAATTTGGGATTTCACTTTTAATTTTTAAAAGAGGGAAAAAAGTTTTTTATATACGACAAATTTAGTTAAAGGGTAGGTCCCCAGAACCGACTAAACTTGCAAGTTGAGGTTTCACTTACATCTATAGTTCTCAATTCCCGTTTTTAATCACCTCCTTTGAGGATTTGGGGGGTACCCTTGTTGTCTTTTAGTTAAAGGGGGGGGAAAGGGTTGGAAGACTCCTCAGAGTTGTTTTTAAAAAGTTTTTGCAATAACTGGGGGCAGACAAGAATGCTTTTTTTTTATTGAATGGTGGGAAGTTATTTAGATCTGCCTTTTTTTAAAGGGTGGGTGAGATTTCAATAGAATTTGTTTGGTTTCTATATAGAAAGATTTGAGTAGTTGACAGTGAGGGAAAAATTTTGGTTAGTATCTTTAGCTTTTGGGGTTTTGCTATAGTGTGGACATGGAAGAGTGTGAGCATCGTGAATCAAGGTTGGGGGACCCAGAAAAAAAAAAAAAACACATTCACCATTATTTATTCAAAAACGTCTTGCCGATACACCCCAGACACTAAGCTCAAAATGTCTCTCCGTGTTAAAAACCAGCCCTCCTTTTAGAGTACATTTTTGCCCTTTAAAAAAATACCTACCTCCCGTACTCAATTGCCTAAACGTATCCCCGAATCTCTTCATAATTTGCCTTGCTTGCCCCTTCCCCAACATACAATTCATAAATAGCTTTTATCTCAGAAAAGCGTATGGCAGAGGGTGCGGGAAAAAAACTGGGAAAAATTTTGTCAACGGTCCCAAAAGCTCACACCCCACTTAGCCCGGGGATGGAGAGACAAAAAGAAATTTAAAGGGGAACAGAACTGGGGCCCGAAACGCGCACCCTCATCCCTTACATAGGAAAAGAATGAGTTAATTTAGTGCTTTGGGGTTTTAAAAATTTTGATTAATGGCCCTTTCTTAATGCCATGCCTAGCCAGCCCCCCTCTTTTATGGTTTAAATTTTGCTTTATGACATAAAATTTTACACCCCCGGTTTTTTCCCCAACCCCCCAAAAAATTTTTAATTTATGGGACTTTGCCCCCGTGTCAGGGGCCCCGGGGTTTTAAAAATCTCAGGGGATAAAAAAAAAGATACTCAACAGACGTTTTCCCCCTCGACAGAGAGGGACAGTTTTTTCAGATCCAGTTTTGTGGGGCTCTTCTAGAATATGTAAGCCCGATTTCAGGGGATCTAGGCTTTGGGGGTTCCCCCTACTTGGACCTGTTGTAACAAAACTTTGGCGCCAATACAAAGAAAAGGGTAGGCAAATTGGGGTTGTTTTGGGAAATTTTTTCCCAAAGGGAAGGTGCTAAAAGTTAAAATTGTGGAAAAAAGATTTTTCTTGCTTTTATTAGTCATTGGGGTTTAATTTTGCTGCGCCAAAACTTTTTTCTTTTGATGACGGAAAACTTGGAGGGTGGAAAAAAAATCAAAAAAAAGCAAAAGGGATCATCCTAGGATGCCCTCGTACTGCCAAAATTTTAAATATGCGGAAAGAACTTAATATTCCAAGCATTAGAGATCGTGTTACTGAAAGAAATATCCTTATTGGGGTCAATATGCTTAGGTTAGCCCATTCAAATGCTTAGGTTAGCCCATTCAAACCCCTGCATAGAAGCCCTCCAAACTTTCCTCAGCACTGGTGAACATCCTTCCAGATGGATCGAAAAACTGGAACCGACCTCCGCATGAACCAGCTACATGATCTATGTCAAGTTGGACAACAGAGACATTTCCCTGCTCCGTGAGATATTACCCCATTCCAAACTACCATTCCTCCATTTCCCCCCAAAACTCTTCTTAAATCACAACCAAAGCTTCGTCTTGAAGCCAAACATGATGCCTTAAGCTGTATTGATAACTTAGTCACACAGAACACTCTTTCACACAATTATTTACGTTGACGGTCTGTTCACCAGTCCACTGGTGCAGCTGGTAGTGCCGCTGTTGTCACTCAGAGTGATGGCTCTCATAAAGAAATTGGAGCACGCATCAATAACTGGGCCTCTACCCTTCAAACAGAACTGTTTGCCATATTCCTGCACTCAAATGAGTCCATGTATCTAAGTTTGACACTTTAATTGTAACTGATTCTCTGTCATCCATAAATGCTCTCAACTCATTAAGTATAAATTGTGGCATGCTTGTGTCAGAAGCCAGACACAGGTATGGTAGGATTGTGGACAGTGGAGTCAGAGTGCACATGCTGTGGATTCCATTCTCACATTGGTCTTCAGATGCATGATAGAACTGATAAATTGGCTAAGCTGTATGCTTTCAAAGAGGAGGTAGATTACAATCTTGGTGTCAGTTAGCAGTTTGAGAACAATAATACGAAAAAAACTTAAAAATGAACTTTTTTGCTTTAAGATTTTAAGGGAGATTGACAAATTTCAGTCCACAAATCACTTTTCCATCATGCAGGAGGACCCCAACATGTCAAAGGTGAAATCCAAAAATAAGCGACTCTTTTTTTTCCCCACTCCGGGCCCGGGTTAAAAGCGGGTTAAATAACCCAATGGAAAAAGGTTAAAATTTTCCAACCACCCCCCGGAATGATTGGGGGAAAAAAACGAAAAATCTGTTTAAAACTTTTTCCCATTTGGAATTTAAAATTTGGGAGTACCCAATTTGCCTTAAATTATGACGGGTTGGGGTTTTTTGGGGTTTTGGGGTTTTGGGGGTTGGGGAAAAGTTTTTTGGGGGGGTTTTTGGCCTTTGTTTGGTTTGTGTGTTTGTTTGGTTTTTGTGTGTTGGGGGTTTTGTGTGTGGGGGTGGGGGTTGGGGGTGTTGTGGGTGTGGGGTTGTGTGTGTGGGTTGGGTGTGTGTGGGGGGTGTTGTGTGTGTGGGGGTGGGTGTGTGTGTTTTTGGTGTGTGTGGGGTTTGTTGTGGTGTGGGTGTGTGTGTGTGGGTTTTGTGGGTTGGGTGTGTGTGTGGGGGGGTGGGGTGGGGGTGTTTTGTGTTGTGTGTGTTGTGTTTGTTGTGTGTCGTGTGTGGTGTGTGTGTGTGTGGGTGTGGGTGTGGGTGTGGTGTGTGGTGTGTGTGTGGGTGGGTGGGGGGGTTGTGTTTTGATTTGGTACTCCCCCTTTTGGGGTACTAAACCTATTTGTGGTTGGGGGGGTGAGTCTTAGCCCCCTGGCCCCCCTCTTCAACGGGTTTGCCTATAGGCCCTCTCTCCCCCCCACTCCATGAGCTTTTTTCATACCTCGCCATAAAACTTTGTAGGGTTTCCCCCGCCTCCACAAACTTCACTTTTTGGGACTTTTAAAAACGACTTGACTACCTATGACTGAAAAAATTTACTTCCTCCCATCCCTTTGATTATCTGAGTCTTCAATTCCCAAATTTTGTGCCCTTTCTTGTGTATGTGTCCCATCTCTGGAACTTCCTGTCTTTGTCCACCGTGTTTTTTTCCCGGGCCAGTATTTTATATGCGTTATCATTTCCCCCCCCTACCCTCCTGGCCTCCAGTGTCGTCGGGCCCGATTTCCCTCAATTTTTCTTCGTAGACAACCCCCGTAGCTCTGGGCTAGTCTTGTTGAAAACCTTTTTGCATTTTCCCCTTAATTTCTTGACGTGTTTGGGGAACTGGGTTTGGGTTTCCCAAAACTGGGGGCTGCATACTCCAGTAGGGCCCCTGACGTAAATGGTAACAGGGGTTTTAAAGGGAACTCCTTTTTTGAGGAAATCGGAAGCTACCTTTTGGTTTCCCCAGGCCCCCCGTATGCTGAAACCCAGTTATCTTTTTAAAATGTGCCCCCTCGGAGTTATGTCGGTTTATACTCCCCCCCCAGATTTTTTTCCTTTTGAGTGGGGTTTTTGCAGTTTTGGGCCTTTCTAAACTATATTGTGTCTGCGGCCCTTTTTTCCCCTTTTCCCCCCAATTTCATGACTTTGCTTTTGGCGGGTTTAAAAACTAAAGGGAGCCATTTTCCCTTGGCCAGGTTTGGGTAGCCTTCCAGGTCTCTTTGTAGTCCTGCCTGACCCTTTCACCCGATTTGATTCTTCTCTTTTAACTTCACTTTCTTTCTGCAAACAAGGACACTTCTGAGTCTATCCCTTCCGTTATGTCGTTCACTTTATCCCCAAGAACACCCACGGGTCCTAAAACTGACCCCTGGGGAACCCCCGCTTGCCCAAAAGGGCCCCCAACTCTGACACCTCGTCACGTCCCAACTCGTTGTTCCCCTCCCTGTCAGGTATTCTCGATCCATTGCAGTGCCTTTCCGTTATGTGTGCCTGATCTTCAGTTTTTTCATTTAACCCTTGTGAGGAACTGTGTCGAAGGCCATTTTGCGCCCAAAAAAATGCAGTCGATACCACCCCTCTCTCTTTGTCTTACTTCTGTACCTTGTCAAAAAAACTCAGTAGGTTTGTGACACGGATTTTCCTTCCTGCCCCATGCTGTTTCAATTAACATTTTGTTTTCTTTCCAGGTGCCCCCCAAAGGTTGGGGTTTTTGGTGGGTGTGTGTGTGGGGGTTTTTGGTGTGGGTGTGGTGTGGGGTGTGGGTGTGGGTGTGGTGTGTGTGTGTGTGTGTGTGTGTGGGGGGGTGTGGGTGTGCGTTTTGTGTGTATGCATTATTTGTACGCTCTTTGGCGCATGTCCGTGCGTGCTCCCTCGTGTGTGTATTGTGCGCGCGCGCGCTAGTGTGGGGTATGTCCCTTAATATTGTATTTTTTAAAACTCTTTACAAGTGACCAGGGTGGACGTATCAGTGGTTCATTACTTTGTAATTTGTTCATGACTGAAACCATGTATAAGTGAGGCTGTTTCCACCACCTGTTCTTTTCTTTGAATTGTTCATATTTTAACCCATGTATGGGGAGTGAGGCTGATTTCACCTCTGTAACTTGCCATGATTGTGCCCAAAATCACCTGAGTTCATTCCTTTGTAACTAGTTCCTATAAACTTTGGGGAGCCCAGTCTCTGGACCCATTATGTACCTTTGTAATCTTTGATACCGCCCACAGGATGGGTATGGGGTTGCATATAAAGATATTAAACAAAACTGTGTGTGTGGTGTGTGTGTGTGTGTGTGTGTGTTGTGTGTGTGTGTTGTGTCTGGGGTTTGTACTCACCTATTTGGGGTTCGTGGTGGAATTGAGTGTGTGAGTGTAGTGTTGGTATTCCCTAGTGCTCCCATTGGGTTGGGGGGGGTCGAGCCCGAGCTCCTGGCCCCCCCCCTTCACGTGCTACTAGTCCTCTCCCTGGCCGTAAGCTTTATCAACCTCTGCTTAAAGCTATGATGGATCCTGCCTCCACTACCACTTCCAAACTATTCATTACTGACTATCTGTGGCTGAAGAAATACTTCCAAAACACCCCTGATTCATCTGTGCTTCACTTCCAACTGTGGTGTGTGTGTGTGGTGTGTGTGTTGTGTTGTGTGTTGTGTGGGGGTTGTGTGTGTGGTGTGTGGTGTGT
Organism: Cherax quadricarinatus; assembly: GCF_026875155.1. NCBI lineage: Eukaryota > Metazoa > Arthropoda > Malacostraca > Decapoda > Parastacidae > Cherax > Cherax quadricarinatus. Next base: position 3,816 of record NW_026497351.1, on the reverse strand, counting down.
GTGTGTGTATGTGCTCAACAATCAATTTTTGCACCAATAACCATTACATTTGCCCGGGTGTGGAATGTGAAGCTAATTACTCTAAATTTGTTCAGATTGAGCCATGTTAAACGTAAGTAACCATTCTTACAGAATTTATTACCTTTGTAACTTGTGAGCTATTACCTTTGACCCATTCGCTATCAAAACTTGGGGGCCCCGCCCCCGGGCCCATTACGTACCTCTGAATTGTAAATACCTTTGTAATTGTAGAGTGACCAGACCTACTGGGTTTATTACCTTTGTAAATTGTGATTCATTACCTTTTTAAAATTTTGAGTTCTTACCTTTGTAAATTGTGATTCATTTCCTTTGGAAATTGGAGTTATTACCTCTGTAACTTTCTAGCCCCCAAAACTTTGGGGTCCTCCCTGGCAATTATGACCTCTGAAAAATTTTTACTACCGCCCACAATGGGTATGGGGGGCTACCGCCCACAGGGTGGGTATGGGGTGACTACCGCCCCCAGGTGGGTATGGGGGGCAAAAAACATATTAAAAACTAACTCTCATGCACACACACACATCTTTCCGGGTCAAAAACCTTTTCCACTCAAAATTTCCTTCAAACCGTTTTCCAAACCCTTTCCCGAGATGACCTATCCTTTCTTTTTCCTCCTGGAAGATTTTAAAAAACCCTCTTAAAAAATTCAAATTTTTTTCCACTTCCTAAAAGCACTAATTAGCTCAACAACTCCATCAGCCCCTGAAAATTTTACCTTTTGCGGGGCAGGGCGTTCCCAGAAGTGAGACAGGTGGGTGGGACGCAAGAGTGGAAGTCCAATAAAGACCGAAAAATGTGGGGTACAGTAAAAGTGGTAGTTAATAAAGTACCTCGACAGGGTTGGCGTGGGGGGGGTGGGGGTGATCTGGGGAAATGTGGTGGTACAGTAAGGGGTAGTGAATAAATACCTGGACATGTGGGGGGTGGGTGGGTGGGGGTTTTTGCGGAGAGAGTGGGGGATGCAGTTGACCCTTTTAAATTTTTTCTGGAGTAGCGGAGGACACGTGGTCTTTCTGCACCCAGCACCAGCCAGCCCCACCACCTCTTGAAACCTTACTCATCCCACGAAGATGATCAAACCCGTGGACGTTCACCATCATTACACTTTGGTATGTCATAACCATTACCCCATAAAAAGTGTCAGTACTATTATCACCTTCGCAGTCATACCATTTAAACCCCCTGTCTACACAGTTATCACTTACACAATGTCAGAACCTTATCACCCAAAATACCTGGGGGGGTTTTTTGGAGATTAACGCCCCTCAAACCCGGCTATGACCAGGCCTCGCAGTGGAACAAGGGGTGATCAACCATTGTTACGGGACCCAAGCAATCCAACATTGAGCCAAGGGCTGGCTGGTCAGGGTACGACTTTAGGTACCCCTCCAGCACCTGTAGAAACAGCCCGGGGGCTGTTGGGAATCCCCCCTTTTGACACTATTTTGTTGCTTTTACTGCTTTCACTGAGGGGGTGTAGCATTTTTTACTGGGGGGGGGGAATGTGCACTTTTCATGGGGAGAAAATGTTGCACTCTTTTGCTTTATAGGGATGATTTCCACATGTAAATTTTTGGGTTATCCCTCTAGGGTTTTTCAGGTGTAAATTATGATGCATCTTTCTCGCCGTTTTTTAAGGATACAGATAAAAGACTTCAAACCCTCCCCCAAAAATTTAGGTGCTTTACTGTAATTTACATGCAGAAATTCCTTATATTTTTCCTGGCCCCCAATTTTCTGCCTTGAAAGAGGCCATTTTATAAACAGTCTGCACATTAGGTGCGCACACTCAACGCTAGCACCCTCAGCCACACCTGAGGGCCCGGTTTTAATCCCTGGTCAGGGGAAAACACAGGGCAGTTCCCCTGTTCACCCATCAATAAAAAAGGGTACCTGGGTGTTATTGACTGGTGTGGGCTGCTCCTGGGACACAATTGACCCAATTTGCCCAAAATGCCAGCACAGCAAGGGGTTTTTAGTTGTGTATTCCTGATTTAGCTAGTTTCTGTTCCTGTACATTACTTGTAGAAAAAATATATTATTATTATTTATTATTATTTTATTTTTAAATTTCATTATTTTATTTTATTATTATTATTATTATAATTTAATTTTATTTTTTTTTTTTTTTTATTTTAAACCGGGCCCATTCCCCCCAAGGCAGGGGGCCCCAAAAAAAAAACTTTTTACCATATTCCTCCATCATGTCTTTGCCAAAGGGTGCTTAACTACAGTTTTTTAAACGCAAATTAAACCCCCCTTCAAGTGCAGGCACTTACTCCCATTCCCGGATCAAGCCGGCCTCCGTTTTCCCGAATCCCTCAAAATGTTATTTGCCACACTCCAACAGCCGTCCCAAATATTAAAAACCCTTTTCTCCATTTACTCCTATCAAACACGCTCACGCATGCCGCTGGGAATCCCAAACCCCTCGCACACAAAACCTCCTTTACCCCCCCCCTCCAACCCTTCCTAGGCCGACCCCTACCCCCCTTCCTTCCATACGACTGAACACTCTGAAATCATTCTTTTCGCTATTCTCTCTACAGTCCGAACCACCCAACAACCCTTCCTCAGCCCTCTGGACAACAGTTTTGGTAATCCCGCACCTCCTCCTAACTTCCAAACTACGAATTCTCTGCATTATATTCACACCACACATTGCCCTCAGACATGACATCTCCACTGCCTCCAGCCTTCTCCTCGCTGCAACATTCATCACCCACGCTTCACACCCATATAAGAGCGTTGGTAAAACTATACTCTCATACATTCCCCTCTTTGCCTCCAAGGACAAAGTTCTTTGTCTCCACAGACTCCTAAGTGCACCACTCACTCTTTTTTCCCTCATCAATTCTATGATTCACCTCATCTTTCATAGACCCATCCGCTGACACGTCCACTCCCAAATATCTGAATACGTTCACCTCCTCCATACTCTCTCCCTCCAATCTGATATTCAATCTTTCATCACCTAATCTTTTTGTTATCCTCATAACCTTACTCTTTCCTGTATTCACCTTTAATTTCTTCTTTTGCACACCCTACCAAATTCATCCACCAATCTCTGCAACTTCTCTTCAGAATCTCCCAAGAGCACAGTGTCATCGGCAAAGAGCAGCTGTGACAACTCCCACTTTGTGTGTGATTCTTTATCTTTTAACTCCACGCCTCTTGCCAGACCCTCGCATTATTATTATATTATTATTATTATTATCATTATTATTATTATTATTATTATTATTATTATTATTATTATTATTATTATTATTGTTATTATAGGGAGACCAAGTGATATGAACACAATACATCTTTATTTCTTTTCTACTGCATACAAATGTAGTTCACATGTAATAAAATATTGTTAACACAAAAGAAAGCCGCTACAAACAAATCATTTGAAGTCACTGCCAATGGCCAGAGGTGAGGGCAACACAGGAAGATCCAGTAACCTCCAGGGCTCATAACAACACAAGTGAGGGAAACATTACTACAAGGACAGTGTCTCCCAGCTAGAAGGACACAACCCTCACCACTCACTATACTGCCCCCACGTCACCAACCGAACAACCCAAAAAACAGGCTGCCACCTGAAACAACAAAAACAACTTCCATGGATTTTTTAAATTCAAGATCCAGAGGAAGCCAAATACATCAAATCCAAGATGATAAAAATTTACATGCTAATCTGGGGAAAAGCATGAATTAAAAATCTCCAACACACAGTACCTAAACAAGATCACAACACGGGACCCTCCCCCCCCCCCAAAAAAA
>NW_026497340.1:0-23370 GCF_026875155.1 Cherax quadricarinatus | reverse complement strand
CGCTCGCTCCGAAGTTTTTCCCTTCCCCACTTACCTAAGGTCGGCGGTGCCTTCCCCGGATCAGTGTCTCCAGGAGTCCACTTGTGTCACCTGAGTGGACTCCCTTCCCCACTTCCTCTGAGTCAGCGGTATTCTTGCTTTCCTTAGATCATGTATCCAGGAATCCATCCGTCTACCGCCGGATGTCTCCCCTTCCCCACTTTCCCAAGGTCAGCCTCAACTTCATGTATTCTTGCCTTCCCCAGGTTCATGTATCCAGGAATCCATCCGCTCGCTCCGGATATCTCCCCTTCCCCACTTACACAAGGTCAGCCTCAACTGCATGTATTCATGCCTTCCCCAGGATCATGTATCCAGGAATCCTTCCGTCTACCGCCGGATATCTTCCCTTCCCCACTTACCCAAGGTCAGCCTCAACTTCCTTCCCCGGATCAGTGTCTCCAGGAGTCCACTTGTGTCACCTGAGTGGACTCCCTTCCCCACTTCCTCTGAGTCAGCGGTATTCTTGCTTTCCTTAGGATCATGTATCCAGGAATCCATCCGTCTACCGCCGGATGTCTCCCCTTCCCCACTTTCCCAAGGTCAGCCTCAACTTCATGTATTCTTGCCTTCCCCAGGTTCATGTATCCAGGAATCCATCCGCTCGCTCCGGATGTCTCCCCTTCCCCACTTACCCAAGGTCAGCCTCAACTGCATGTATTCTTGCCTTCCCCAGGTTTATATATCCAGGAATCCATCCGCTCGCTCCGGATGTCTCCCCTTCCCCACTTACACAAGGTCAGCCTCAACCACAACCTTCCCCAAGTTTATGAATCCAGGAATCCATCCGCTCGCTCCGAATGTCTTCCCTTCCCCACTTACCTAAGGTCGGCGGTGCCTTCCCCGGATCAGTGTCTCCAGGAGTCCACTTATGTCACCTCAGGTGGACTCCCTTCCCCACTTCCCCAGAGTCAGCGGTGCCTTCCCCGGATCAGTGTCTCCAGGAATCCACTAGTGTCACCTCAGGTGGACTCCCTTCCCCACTTCCCCAGAGTCAGCGGTTGCCACCTTCAGTGACCTCGCTGCATGGAAACTTGGTCTTGTCTAGCTTGTCTACGGTAGAAACTGTCCAGGTGGGTGGAATTACTGGAGGTGACACACACAGAAAACTGCGTCCAGTAATTACACCCACCAAGACAGCCGCGACCGTAGGTCAGCTAGACGCCACCAAGCTGCCTCACAGTTCCGCCACCTCCGAGAGGCTAATTAACGTAAATTTTGGAAATCCTTTTATATTACAGTATGAATTTAGTCTAAGTACGAGATTTTCTTGTTTATTTATCAGTTTAAAAGTATTTGTAAGTGTTTTATTTTACGTAGATGAATGTCCAAGTGTTGAAGAACTTTTCCACCTCCATCAAAACTGTATTAAATATTACACTGTTTTCATTTTTATTTATTTATTGGTCATTTTCATATGACATTGAAAGACTAACAAGCGCACAAACATACACATATATATGTATTTTTACATACATTTATACGCTGGTTTACGGTATTTTGACGACATTCTTCGTGAAACATGTAAATATATAAAGACGCGACACGTTTGTGACACTAGTGAAGGACTGTGTCATGTATACATATTCTTATGTATGAATGAATGAATGTAATGCTTATGTGTTATTGTGTATGTGTGTCATGTGTACATGTTATTTTGTAAGAATAAGTGCAATGTTTACGTAATGTGTATGAGTGTCACTGACTGTGTGTGAGTGTCACATATTGTGTATGAGTGTCACATATTGTGTGTGAGTGTCACATATTGTGTATGAGTGTCACATTGTGTATGAGTGTCACATATTGTGTATGAGTGTCACATATTGTGTATGAGTGTCACATATTGTGTATGAGTGTCACATATTGTGTATGAGTGTCACATATTGTGTATGAGTGTCACATATTGTGTATGAGTGTCACATATTGTGTATGAGTGTCACTGACTGTGTGTGAGTGTCACATATTGTGTATGAGTGTCACATATTGTGTATGAGTGTCACATATTGTGTATGAGTGCCACATATTGTGTATGAGTGTCACATATTGTGTATGAGTGTCACATATTGTGTATGAGTGTCACTGACTGTGTGTGAGTGTCACTGACTGTGTGTGAGTGTCACATATTGTGTATGAGTGTCACATATTGTGTATGAGTGTCACTGACTGTGTGTGAGTGTCACATATTGTGTATGAGTGTCACTGACTGTGTGTGAGTGTCACATATTGTGTATGAGTGTCACATATTGTGTATGAGTGTCACATATTGTGTATGAGTGTCACATATTGTGTATGAGTGTCACATATTGTGTATGAGTGTCACTGACTGTGTGTGAGTGTCACATATTGTGTATGAGTGTCACATATTGTGTATGAGTGTCACATATTGTGTATGAGTGTCACATATTGTGTATGAGTGTCACTGACTGTGTGTGAGTGTCACATATTGTGTGTGAGTGTCACATATTGTGTATGAGTGTCACATATTGTGTGTGAGTGTACAATTGTGTTGAGTGTCAATATTGTGTATGAGTGTCACTGACTGTTGTGATGGTAAACATATTTGTGTGAGTGTCACATATTGTGTATGAGTGTCACATATTGTGTATGAGTGTCACATATTGTGTATGAGTGTCACTGACTGTGTGTGAGTGTCACATATTGTGTATGAGTGTCACATATTGTGTATGAGTGTCACATATTGTGTATGAGTGTCACATATTGTGTATTGATGAGTGTCACATATTGTGTATGAGTGTCACATATTGTGTATGAGTGTCACATATTGTGTATGATGAGTGTCACATATTGTGTATGAGTGTCACATATTGTGTATGAGTGTCACATATTGTGTATGAGTGTCACATATTGTGTATGAGTGTCACATATTGTGTATGAGTGTCACATATTGTGTATGAGTGTCACATATTGTGTATGAGTGTCACATATTGTGTATTGATGAGTGTCAAATGCGAATCTCTAAATCTCCTCCATGAAAACTTTAAAAAAAATATAATAATCTCTGTTTCTCTTGTTTCGTAAATGAATGTGAAGGTCGCAGATGTGTGTGGTGTGTTTGTGGGGTGTGTGTGTGTGTGTTGTGTGTGTGTGTGTGTGTGTGTGTTTTACTCACCTATTTGTGGTTGCAGGGGTCGAGTCTTAGCTCCTTGCCCCGCCTCTTCACCGGTTGTTTACTGGGCCCTCTCTCTCCCCGCTCCATGAGCTTTATCAAACCTCGTCTTAAAAACTGTGTATGGTTCCTGCCTCCACTACGTCATTTTCTAGGCTATTCCACTGCCTTACAACTCTATGACTGAAGAAATACTTTCTAATATCTCTCTGACTCATTTGTGTATTCAACTTCCAATTGGCCTCTTGTTTCTGTGTCCCTCCCTGGAAAAATCCTGTCTTTGTCCAAACCCTTTTCTATTCCACGCAGTATTTTATATGTCGTTATCATGTCTCCCCTGACCCTCCTGTCCTCCAGTGTCGTCAGGCCGATTTTCCCTTAATCTTTCTTCATAGGACATTCCCCTTAGCTCTGGAACTAACCTTGTCGCAAACCTTTGTACTTTCTCTAGTTTCTTGAGGTGCTTTATCAAGTGCGGGTTCCAAACAGGTGCTGCATACTCCAGTATGGGCCTGACATACACGGTGTACAGTGTCTTGAAACGATTATTAATAACGGTATCGGAATGACTGTTCTCCGTTTGCCAGGCGCCCATATGCTGCAGAGTTATTGGTGATGTATGTGCTTCCGGAGACATGCTCGGGTTGTACTCACCCAAGATCTTTTCTCTTGAGTTGTGGTTTGCAGTCTTTGGCCACCTAGCCCTATACACGTCTGTGGTCTTCTGAGCCTTCCCCTATCTTCATGACTTTGCATTTGCTCGGATTAAATTCGAGAAGCATTTGCTGGCACCAGGTGTCAGTCTGTCAGTGTCAAAAAATATACATTTTATACATACAAATGTTGTAATTATAACGCAGAGAAGGTACTAATTAGAACAGATTTCTTGGTAGAAAGAATACAGATACTGCATTAGTCTGTGGATGAAAGCAGTTCGTTCGCACTGCTGCTGCTTGTTCCTCCTTCACATTATTTAATCTCGTTATTTGCGCTTAATGAGAATTAATTAGGAATCAGTCTAGGTTAAACGTTACATAACGAATATATAATTCCAGGTTTGTTTTGCGATCGTTTAGAAACTGACATGTTTAACACGCTAGAAAAACAGTATTATGACTATCATGAAGAATATTAATTTAAGGAGAAACGCTGATTAAAAGTCTACGGATAGCACCCGCCGCATCTTCACTACTCAATTCCATGTGTGCTGGGGGTCAAAGAGGTAATAAAGGGTCACAGGGACTGGGCCCAAAGTTTGACAGCTGAACAAGGTACAAGGTAATGAATTCACAAGTTACAAAGAACTGAATCATGATAAGTTAAATTTTACTTATGTTTATACGTGGTTTACAGTTCATGAACATATTATAAATTAATGAGCAATTCACACATCACACCGGTCACATTGTAATGAGTTTTCAGTGAGTGCAAATATTAATTGGTGGGACACACATCACACACACCCACACACAACACACATACACACACACACACACACACCACACACACACACACACACACACACACACACACACAGCCACAAATGGTGGAGTTCACACACACACACATCACGAGCGTAACATACACAGCGCCGCACTCATGCATGAGTACACAAATACACCGCAAACAAGCAACAACAAGGCACACACACACACCACACACACACCAAACCCACACCCACCACACACACACACACACGTGGTAATGCTTTATTTAAGAGTGCATATAAGAGTTATTTTTCCAGAATGGTCTGTAATTCACTGTGAATAAAATATTTTGACATATCTTGAAAAATTTCCTGATGTCGAGTTTGTCTTGAATTCATTATTTAATTCACACTCCAGCTACATAATGACGCAGGGTGAGATATTTCGTTTGGTCTACAATCTGGTGGTGGTCGATTTAACCTGCCAAAGATACTTGTAACCCAGCCGGAACCGGGCGGTAGTTACATTCCAAGTGTCTGCTAATTTTGTTGGAGGCATCATAGGACATTGTGGCTCCTCCTGCACTGATGAATGATGATAGAGGATGAATTGTGTCAATATCCCGGGTCTTAAGTCCGTTAAAATTCAGTTGAAGTTCTTTTCGTTATATTACTGTCTCAAACTGCTAACTGGCGAGCCAAGATTTTTATCTTACCCACTCGTTGGAAAGCATACGCTTAGCAGTTTATCGGTTCTGTCAGAACATCTGAAAGACCAATTTGAAGTGAACACTGCATTCTGCTCCTCTGACTCAAGTTCGCAATCCTACCATACCTGTGTCGGGCTTCGACACAAAGCCATGCCACAATTTCTACCTTAATGAGTTGAGAGCATTAATGGATGGACAAGAGAATCAGTTACACTTTTAAAGTGTCAACCTTAGTACTGGGAAAATTTAGTGCACGGGAGTATGGCAAACAGTTTTCTGTTCTGAAAAGGTAGAGGCCCAGTTCATTGATGAGGGCTCCAATTTCTTTATGAGAGCCATTTCACTCTGTATGAACGCGCACTAACAGCTGCACCAGTGGGCTGGTGAACAGAACCATCAAACGATATAATTTTGTGAAGAGTATGTCTGTATGATAAGTTATCAAACACCTTAAGGCATCTTGTTTGGCTCAAGGCGAAGCTTTGGGTGTGATTAGAAGAAGTATTTTGGGGGGAAAGGAGAATGGTTAGATTGGAATGGGGTAATATCCCCGAGGCGGAGAGGGTCGCACTGATGCATACTAACACAGATCATGGTATCTTGTTCATGCGGATGTCGGTTCAATTTGTTCGATCCATCTGGAGGGTAGTTTCACGAGTACTGAGGAAAGTTTTGGTGGTTCTGTCATAAACGGATTTGAAATGGGCTCACCTCGAAACAATATTAGCACCAATTAGGTTATTTTATTTCTTTCTAACTGAGATAAATCTAAAAAAAATACTACGCGTCATTTCCACACGGGAAAACACATTGTTCTTCTAAAACTAAGGAAAATAAATTTTTCGCCCAATGATTACAGTTAACGTTTGGAAATATAATAATAAAAAGAAAAATGTAGGGTATTTGTACATTCCAGTTTGGTAACCTGAAACAACAGTAAGATCGTTATGCCAGTTTGTAAACATTACACGAGTATATTACACAGATATGAAATTACACACTATACACTTATTTTTTTTTTAAACATGTCGGTAGTATCCCACCGAGCAGGGCGACCAAAAAAGAAAGAAAATCCCTAAAGCTAATACTTTTCATCCTCATTCAACACTATTATCTACACTCATAAATAATCACTGTGTTTGCAGAGGTGCTCAGTATGACGTTTAGATGCCCTCCAAACTGCCAATATCCAAAACCCATCCTTTTAAAGTGCAGGCATTGTACTTTCCATTCCAGGATCTCATAGTCCGAACTACATAAAATATACCGGTTTCCGTGAAATCCCTTCACAAATATTACCCGCTCACGCTCCAACAGCTCGTCAGGCCCCAAAAATCATTCGTCTCCTTCACTGCTATCTACACACGCTCACAATAGATGCTGAAGTCCAAGCCTCTCGCCAAAAAAACCTCCTTTACCCCCTCCGCCATCCTCTTCGGGACGCCCTACCCCACCTTCCTTCCCATCCAGATTTATACGCTTCTCCAAGTATTACTTTGATCTATTCTTTTCTAAATGACCAAACCACCTCAATAACCCTTCTTTCATCCCTCTGAATAAGTCTTTTAGAAACTCACACCTTCTCCAATTTCAACACTACGAATTCTCTGTATAATATTTTACACACACCTTAGGCAAGACATCTGCACTGCCTCAGACGCTCTTCGCCGGTCACCGTTTGCGACCAGCTATCACATCATATAAGAGAATTGGTACCACTATTCTTGGTACATTCCCTTCTTTTGCCTCCATGGATAAACGTTTTTTTCTTGTCTCCACCAGATACTCAAAGAAATCACTCACCTTTTATCCTTCATCAATTCCATGGGGATAACGTTCAGCCTTCTTAAACCATCGCTGACAAGTCACTCCAAATATCTGAGAACATTCTACTTCTTCAAATACTCCCTCTCTCAATGTGATAGCTAATTTTTCTTTATCTAAATCGTTGATACCCTCATCATCGTATTATTTTCTATGGTTCACTTCCACTTTCAACTTTCTTCCTTTGCATACCCCTCCACTAACCTTTGAAACTTTTCTTTAGATCTCCCATACGCACGTAGCATCAGCTAAAAGTAACTGTTGGTCAACTCCCATTTCGTATTTGATTTCCACAATTTAATTCACCCTCTCACCAACACCCTACCTATTACTTCTTTTACAACTCCATCTTTAAATTATTAACAACCATGGTGACATTACACATCCCGGTCTAAGGACCTACTTTTAACGGGAAGTAGTCTACTTCTCTTCTACACACTAAGCTAGGTAGGAGCACCCTCCAGGTAGTTGGAGCACCTCACAGGTAGGTTGGAGCACCCTCCAGGTAGAGTTGGAGCACCCCCCAGGGAGGTAGGCGCTCCTTCCAGGTAGGTAGGCGCTCCCTCCAGGTAGGTTGGGGCTCCCTCCAGGTGGGTAGGAGAGCCTCCTTTAGGTAGAACCTCCATTTAGGTAGAGAACCTCCATTTAGGTAGGAGAACCTTCCAGGTAGGTGGAGAACCCTCCAGTAGTAGGAGAACCCTTAAGTAGGTGGAGAGCCTCGCCACGGTAGGTAGGGGACCCTAGTCAGGCAGGTTGGTTGAACACCCTCCAGGTTAGGTAGGAGCATCCTCTATGTAGAATCAAACAGCGTGCCTCTCCTGTGATGAAAGAAATCTTATTCATGGTCTTTGTAATCTCCCATGAAGTCCTGGAGCAAACTGCTTACCATTGGCCCACAAAGGGGGACCATTTACAAGGGATACTCAATTTTCTGTTAGTCCTCTTCAATATTTGGCTTTAGGTTTGCTCGTCACTTGGTACTGGTGGCAGGACGCTGAAAATCGGCTTCGTGGTAAATTTCCTAACAAAGGTCTCCTTCTAGAAGACTTTTAAAGTTGTTCTAGTAATTCTTTAAGATCTTCAGGTATGAACAGAAACACAGCGAAATAAATGCTGTGATTGGGACGTGAGGACTTGAGCAGAGTATAAGTCAGATGTCCGCTTTCTAGACACAGTCTTGGTATGATGGTAAGCCATTGAGATGAAAGAATTCTTTAGCGTTGGGTTTTTCTTATTTAATTGATGGGATATTTTAAGTCTTCTTTAGGTGATCTTTAAACAGCAGACATCGAGCGCCATCAATAGATAAGCGTTTAATAAGTACCTGTGAAGCTACAGTAGTACAATAGGAGGGGCCTGGGTTATATTCCCAGCCAGAGTAGACATTCGACACGTGGTTCTTTCCACTGTTTGTCGATGTTCCCCATCAGTAAAATGGGTACCTGGGTGTTTTATCGACTGGTGTGGGTCGCATCTGGGACAAACAACTGAACTAATTTGCCCGAAATGCGGAGCCTAACACGGGGACTTTCTATATAGTAGTATGTCAGTGATGTCAGCTAGGACTGTATACCTTGTACATGTACTTGTAGTTAAAATATAGATATTATTATTTTATTTTTATAAATTTTATTATTATTATTATTTTATATTATTATTATTATTATTATTATTATTTTTAACCAAACCCATCCGGAAAGAAATCTGCCATTAGAAATGAGGAAGACTTAGTACTAGGGACTGATTTCCTTCCAATCGTCTTCAGGCATTCCTTTGGGCGATTTTAATTTTCACCTACATGCAGCAGCTTTTGAAAAATTATTCTGTCCTAGATCCAATTACAAGGGTTCCTTTGGCTTGTGCTGTCCTCTTGAGGAGAATGGCCACCTCTTCCGATGGTATTTGGATCTTTTTTTCTGCCTGAACTCAATTCAACCAACTTCGATCTTCATATTGGTAAAAGTACTCAATTCCTGGAAGAAGCAACAACAATTAAACAGCACAAGAAAGCACAAACATTAACTAAGCATCTACAGAGTTCTAAGCCTTTGATCGTGTAATTATTCACGAAATTGAATACACAATTAACACAAAATGTCCCAATTAATTGCACTTGTGTCCTTTTAACCTAAATATTGTAGGTAATTCTACCAAACATTATCTAAATCGATTGTCATAGCTGCTCGTGACCGTGACAAACTTTCAAAACTAAAACTATTTGCTACATGAAAGACGGAGTTATGATTGTATCTTACTAAATCTGTAAATTACACTTATGTAAATAGATAGATTGAAGTGAAGCAAGATGTCAGGACTATGTATTAAATAAAGCAGCCATTGAAAAAATTCAATACGAAGCCACACGTACACTTTATGCAATAGAAAGTGGTTCTCGGATTTTTTTATGGAATGCCCTTTCAAAAAAAAAATGCATAGGTTAGCAAAATCAACAAAGAATTTCTAGCGAACTAATTTAATTATTTATAATGTAACACAAATCAAGTAAGAGCTTCTTTCAATACCTTTGAGATCTCCTATGGAGACCTGGTTAAACTTTGTTGATCTATACACTTCCGGTGGTGATGGGAACCAGGCCATGACACAGAAGGAGATATTCTTACAGAGGTAAGGGGATTACACGACCCGTGGCTACTGATTCTTCATTCCTCGAGGATCAGGTCATTCAAACTTTTTGGGGAGGACCCCTATCAATATCTGATCATTCGTACCTATCATTTCCTCTCTTTGAAGCCAATATATGATAGTAAGTTGTGAAGTTTCTGTCAGCTACGGCACTAGGAAGCATGAAATCTTTTTGACATAATCGACACATTTATTGAATCTTTAGAAGAAAAACTATGTAGCTCACCTCTTTTTTGCTGCAAGTAATATAGCTGTGATTCAACGTTGCTGGACTGGGGCTGTTCAAAACGCCTATGTTTTAGAGACATGAACAAGTCCCATAATTTATGTTATTGAAGTGTGGGTTCCTGTCAGCTTTTAAAGAATGAAGCTACTGAAGAAAACATTAGTTCGCTTGTGCTTTAATTATATAGCTCTTGGGAGGAGGTTCCCACTGACAGTGGACAGAACTATATGCTTTCTGATGTGAACCCATCTCAGGGAGAAGTTTATTCTTGTCACTGAAATCAGAATGCAAGGATGTGATTTCTCAGGGTCAGAAGTTTGTACAACAGAAAATAGTAGATCATTTTCGGGGCATTGCCCATGATCTACTAGTGCGAGAACAGACCCTGTCTGCAGGAGTTGCGGAAAGAGTTCAATAGAAGGTTTGGTGCGCATGGCTTAAGTCCCACACCAGCGCGCTGTGTCGAAAACGCGCAGTCGCCTATGCCCGCTGCATCAAGAAAGGCCTATCCTTCTCAACAGCAATTTATATTCAAAATCCTTAACTTTCAGCTATATATTTTACTACGTCTGCTACAATTATTGGTAGTTTCTTCAGTTGCTTCTTAATTATTGATATTCCTTTCCTTTATCTGTTAGACTATAATTTCAATACAGATTGCATAATTCCATTCTTACTCTGTTGTACGTTATTTTTGGGTGGTTCATTTTGGTTCATTTAAAAGGCAGAAAAAATGGGACAAAAATGTTTGTTCAGAAGTATACTTTTACGCCTGTATGCCTGCGGTGTGGGTAGACATGAATGATTATCACAACTGTTCTTTATTTTATCCAGGTAAATTCAAACTGGTGTGAATCAACTTCCCCGCTTTTCAAAACATAAATGATGAATCATTAATGTTTGTTGCTTCATTTTGTTATATGTTTATGACAACGGGAGCATGTGAGTGTTCATGGGACAATGGAGTTTTCAGGGAGATAGTTCTTGGAGACTAGGAAAGTGGGTTGGGTTTTGTCCAGCTTCATAGTGGATTATTGATGACCAAGGAATCTGGACAACACTATGAGCAAACTTTAACACGCGTTAGAGCACGGCTGTGTCTGTCTTATGATGCCTGTGTCGGTCTGTCTCTGTCTCTCTCTCTCTATCTGCCAGTCAGTCTATTTACGGAGTATTTTCTGTTACCGACACAAGTCACACACTTTTGCAATTCATATATATAGAAGGTGGTGGCAAGAAAATTTGCAGGATTCTTTGTTGTATGATGATTTACAAAACACCAGAAACCGCTTAATTATTCAGGCTTCGGTTTTTAAGTCATTCTTCTTTTTTCATGATCTACGGTAGCTTAAGAGATCATAAGACTGAGGATACTCTCTGAAGTGAACAAACCAATGGGTTGCACCTTATTATTAGAAGAGTCGTTGTCAAATATACTCAGCAGTGCTTCTTAGTAAGCAAATTTATAAGAGAGTTTAGAAATGTGAAACAATATATCAACTGACTTTAGTCATAATAAGACTAGTCATGGTGTTTTTTAATTGCAAAATGTCTTAAATATGCCAAGGTTTAGTTTCTTATCTCTAGAGGTAAAAAATGCTATTTTATTTTTGAGAATTTAGGATGTTTTGTCAGTTTGTCGCTATTGAAAATACTGTTGTTTACCAATGGCTGTATCTGTGGGGTGGCCCCGGAGGCTGGTGATTGGCTGAAGCTGCCGCTTCAACAACACGAGGGCCGGGTTCGATTCCAGGCGAGTGAAAACATTTTGGACGCGTTTCCTTACAAATACTTGTCCTGTTACCTAACAGAAAATAGGTACTTGGGTGTTAGCGACTGGTGTGGGTCGCATCCTGGGGTACAAGATTAAGGTCCGCAATGGGAAATAAGTTACTGTCCTCGATTGAACGCCACTGGACTTTCTTGGATTATCTTGAATGGCTAACTCTTGGGGATAAAAATCGAAGAAAATCTTATAAAAGTTTGCTTTTCTGTTTAAATTTCGTATAATAGATTAATTTTTCTTGTCGTCTTTTAATTTTTATTATTGTATAATGTATGTAGTGCGGGTGACAAGAAAAGATGATTGCTGATGTTATGAATTAAAGAAGTTGGTTGAATGGCCTAGCGAAACAAAGGCTGAAGGTGGGTAGGGGTTCGAGTGGGGAGAAATAAATGGGATTAATTCTGGTTATTCTGCGAGAGTTAGAGCTAAGGAAGGGGTAGCATTAATGTTAAAGGATCAGTTATGGAAGGCGAAAAAGAGAATATGACATGTGTAAATTCCAAGGATTGGCGTGGATAAAGTAAAGGTTGTATGCAAAAAGTGGATCATAATAAGCGTTATGCACCTGGAGAAGAGAGGAATGTAGAGGGAGAGAGAGATTTTTGGATATGTTAGTGTATGCTATAGGGAGCCTTGAACAAGGGAGAGAGTAATTGTGGTAGGGGACCTGATGCTAAAGTAGGAGAAAATTTTTTTTAGAGAGGGTTGTAGTAGGTAAGTTTGGGGTGCAGGTTGAAATGATAATGGGATCCAATTGATTGAATTTGTATTGAAAGGGGTTTAGTTATATGTAATAATATTTTAAGAAAAAGCGGATAAATAAGTATACAAGATTATGATGTAGGGCGAACTGACAGTCGTTTTCTTGGAATATGGTTGGTGGATAAAAAGACTGTTGAGTAGACTTCAGAAATGTACATGTGTATAGAGGGGGCAACAGAATATTCATATCACTTTTTAGTTGTAGCGGACAGTGGAGTAAAAGGTAGATGGTGTACAAGGAGATGGAAGCATCCACGTTAAGAGCGAGGTTAAGGTTTATAAACTAAGAGGAGGCAGTTTGGGTAAGATATAAAAACTATTGGAGGATAGATGGGTCATAAGAGAGCATAGGTCAATGGGGTCGAAGAGATTGGGTTGTTTAAAATGTTAGTGTAGGAGTGTTCAGCAGACGTTTGTGGTTACAGGAAGGTGAGTGCGGGAGAGAAGAGGATCATTGGTGGAATGATGGATGTAAAGAGAGTAGTATAGGGAAGAAAAGTTAGCATTATAGAAGTTTTTGCAAGTAGAAGTTGATGAAGGGAGGAAGAGAATATGGAGAAAAAGAGGAGGAGGTTGGGGTATGAGAGTTGTTGAAGCAATGTAAAAAGAGAGCTAATGAGAGTGGGGGGATGCTATAACAAATTTTGTTGAAAATAAGGAAAAAAGTTTTGGTGTTGAGATTAACAAGTTTAGGAAGCAAGAGAACAAATGATTTGTCAGTTAAAAATAGGGACCGAGGAGAGTTATCTAAATGGAGGAGTTAGAGGTATTGGAAGATGGAGGGAATATTTTGAGGAATTGTTAAATGTTGATGAAGATAGGGAAGCTGTGATTTCGTGAATAGGGCAAGAGGGAATAACATTTGTAGCGAGTGAGGAGAGCGAGTTGTGAGTGTGGAAAGAGTTCGTGTGGCAGCAGTAGGTAGAATGAAAGGGGGGGTAGGCAAGCTGGGATGATGGATAAAGATAGAAATGTTAAAGCAGGTGAGAATATAGTTTTGGAGTGGTAGTGTTTTATTTAATAAATGTATGGAAGAAGGAAGGGACTGGGTTTGGCGGAATGCAAAATTTCCCTTGTTTAAAGGCAAAGGGAAAAAAGAGAGTGGAAAATTATGGGGGGAAAAGTCTTTTGAGTATACTGGTAAAGTGTATGGTAGATTTGTTTTTAAAAGAATTAAGGTAAGGCGGAGAATAGGATAGCAGATAAACAAGGAGGTTTTAGAAAGGTGGGGGGGATTTTGGCCCGTGTTTACAGTGAAACTTAAAAGTGAACTTTTTTAGAAAAAGGCTAAAAAAAGGTTTTTGTGGCATTTATGGTTTGGAAAAAAAGGCGTTGAAGGGTAGATAGGGGGGCAATGGGGGCAGGTTGCAGACGTTTTGGTATAGGAGGTAGGTTGCTGAAAGCAGGAAGGTTTTTTAGGATAGTGAGGCTAAATTAGGTGTGTGGGAAAGGGGGAGATTATTTCCAGTAAAAGTGGGCCTTAGACAAGGATTGTGTTGTCCCCATAGTTGTTAAAATTTATAGATGTGAAAAGAAAAGTAAATGTGGGGGGTCTTGGCAAGGGTGTAGAGTTAACAGATAAAGAATCCACAAAAAGTGGGGTTGACAGTTCTCTTTGCTGTGACACTGTGCTTTGGGTGATTCTGAAAAAAGTTGCAGAGGTTGGTGGTGAATTTGGTGGGGTGTAAAGAAAAAATTGAAAGTGAATACGGGAAAAGAGTACGGTTATAGGAAAAAAGATTAGGTGATGAAAGATTGGAATAGATTGGAGGAAAGAGTATGGAAGAGGTGAACGTTTTCGTTTTTTGGAAGGGACGTGCAGAGAGGGTCTGTGAAAGATGAGGTGAATCATAAAATTGATGAGGGGAAAAGGGTGGGGGCACCTTTGGGTCTGTGGAGACAAAGAACTTTGCCCTTTGGAAGCAAGAGGGAATGTAGGGAAGTTAGTTTTAACAACGCCCTGTATAGGTGTGAAGCATGGGTGATGAATGTTGCAGCGAGGGAAGGCTGGGGCGTGGAGTGTCAGTCTGGGGGCAAAGTGAGGTGTGTAAAATGCAGAAAATTCGTAGTTTGGAAATAGCAGGAGGTGTGGGATTGCCAAAACTGTTGCCAGAGGGCTGGGGAGGGTTTGTTGAGGGGGTTCGGACATTAGGGGGAAGATGGAGCGAAACAGAATGATTCAAGAGGTATCAGTCTGTGTGGAAGGAAGGGGGGTGGGGGGTCGGCCGAAAGGGTTGGGGGAGGGGGGAAAAAGGAGGTTTTGTGTGCGAGGGGCTTGGACCCCAGGGGGCATGCAAAAATGTGTTTGATAGGAGTGAATGGAGAAAAATGGTTTTTTAATACTTGACGTGCTGTTGGGTGTGAGAAAAATAAACATTTTGAAGGGGTTCAGGGAAAGGGCGGGCGGACTTGGTCCTGGAGAGGGGGAAGTCAGTGCCTGCACCTAAGGAGGTGTGTTATGTTGCAGTTTAAAAACGTAGTGAAAGCCCCTTCTGGCAAGACAGTGATTGGTGAATGATGGGTAAAAGTTTTTTTTTTTGGGTCCACCCTGCCTTGGTGGAATCGGCTATGTTTTAAAAAAAAAATTAGGGCATAGGGGAAAGCTTACTTGTACATGACAACACAAATTTTTGAAATATAGCAGAAACATCCAAACAAATTTTACCCCTTTTACGCTTTACGTAAATAAATGTCCTGCACCCTAGGGTTAAGAACCTGCCTATTTAGGGCATTTAAAATTTTGACCACTTAAACCAACCTGGGGCAAGTTTGTTATTCCTAATTTATTAAGTGTTATTGAGTGGACATAAACTTTAACTAAAAAAAAAACAATTTTAAAACAGTAAATTTACATATATAATAAAAAACCTACCCATACATACAAAAAAAAAAACCCCGGGTACCCCTTTTACCGATATACTTATTTTCACTAGCACACTTACTAGTTTATAAAAACAAAAAATCTGAAAAACAGTGATGTTCCATGTCCCTCATCATTTCTCCCGGCCTCTTTTCCTGCAATCAAAACACAGAGAGTACCTCCCAAAACATAAACAGGCCCCTTCCCCATACAGATATATAGGAAGTTAATTACCCTATATTAAAGCAACCCGGAGGTTACCTGGCATAACCTGTGGATAAAATGTGGAAAACTTACCAGAAACACCTCCCTACTCACACAAACACCAAAAATGCGTCTTTAGCTGCCCCGGGTTTCTACTCGCCAAAAAACACAACACTTGTCCTTCCCGTCCTGACTACATTTAGGTCTATTACCCTGCCCCAATAGGGAAAACTTACCCTTTTGTTTTAAAAACAACCTCCCCTCTTGCCGAATACGGCCCAGGGAAAATCTTGAAAAGCAATAATTTTTGCAAAATATTTTAAAACCTAAAGAAAATTTTAAAATTTATTGTAAAAAAAAATGCCAAGGGCGGGGGTTTGAACCCCCCCTTTGTTTGGTTATTTTTAAATTATTTTAAAAATTTACAAAAATATTTAGTTGAATTAGGTAAAATTTAAAATTTCGTTTATAATGTTTAATAATAATATTTGTTTTAAAAATATTATTAAAACATCGGCCGATTCCCACCAAGGAGGGTGGCCTGAAAAAAAAAAACTTTATAACCATTCATCCGTCACTGTCTTGCCAAGGTGTGCTTTACACACAGTTATAAAAAAATGCAACTTAACAAACCCTTTCCCTTTAGAGTGTAGAAATGTACTTCCTATTTCCAAGATCAAGTCCCCGGGCCCGCCGGTTTCCCTGAATCCCCTTATAAAAGTTCTTGCCCAAAATCCAACAGCACGTCAAATATTAAAAAAATTTGTCTGATTCACTACAAAAAAAACGCACGCTGGTTGCTGGGAATCCAAGCCCCCCCACACAAAACCCCTTTACCCCTTCCCCCCAAAAATTTTTGGCCAACCCCTCCCCTCTTACCTCCCCTACAGATTTATTCCTTCCCAAGTCATTTTGTATCGTTCTATTCTCTCTAATGCCCGAACCCCCTCAAAAACCCCTTTCCTCAGCCTCTGGCAACGTTTTGGGAATCCCACCCCCTTTTAAATTCCTAATTCGAATTTGTGCATTATATTCACACCCCCACATTGCCCCCAGACTGACATCTTCATGCTCCAGCCCTTTTTCCCCCCGCTGCCCAAAATTCATCACCCATTTTCCCCCCATATAAAGCGTTGGGAAAAATTAACTATCATTCCCTCCTTGCTTCCAAAGGGCAAAGTTATTTGTCTCCCAGACCCCAAGTGCACCGCCCCCTTTTCCCCCTCATCAATTTTTTCACCCCCTCCAAACCCTCCCTCCCAAACTGATATCCAAACTTTTGTCACCCAAATTTTTTTCCCCATCACCTTATTTTTCCCATATTCACTTTTTTAATTTTTTTTTTTTTTCTCCCTACCCCAATTTATCAATAACCCCTGCAAGTTCTTCAGAATTCCCCAAAAGCACAGTGTATCAGCAAAAAAAACTGTGACAACTCCCCTTTGTGTCTGATTTTTTGTCTTTTAACTCCCCCCCCTTTGCCAAGACCCCCAGCCTTTACTTCCCCTTTCAACCCATCTAAAATATATTGAACAACCAGGTGACTCCCCATTCTTGTTAGGCCTACTTTCTAGGAAATAATCCCCTCTTTCCTTATCTCTAACCTGAGTTCATATCCTTGTGAAAACCTTCACTGCTTTCAGTAACCTACCTCCCTACCCTTTCACCCGCAAATCTGTACATTGCCCCCTATCCCCCCCTGTCATACCCTTTTTCCAAATCCATAAATGCCCCAAAAAACCAAATTTTGCTTTTCTAAAATTTTACCCCATATATTTCACTGTAAACACTGGTCCCACACCCCCTACCTTCCTAAAACCTCCTTTTTCCTGTATCCTATTCTCCGTTTCTTTTTAAATTCTTACAATAAAAACTCTACATAAAATTTACCAGACTTTTCCCCCTGTAATTTTTGCACTCTCTTTTGTCCCCTTTTCCTTTTATACACGGAAAGTGTTCTGCTAACCCTGGTACTTTACCCTTTTAATATAATATATAAATTATAAAATAGTGAATGTGTCGTTATTTTTATGGAGAAAAACCCCAAAGAAGGAAAAAAGATTGATTTTCATTTGTTATTTGACAGAATTAGAAAAGCTGCCCAATTTTTTTTGCTTGGGCAGTCAATGGATAAAGGAACAGCAATAAAACCAAGGAAAGTTTTTTTAATTTATTTTTTTTTTGCCCATGCGTGTTGCAAATTGAATAGTTGTAATTAAACAAAAAAATAGTTTGATGAAAAAACTGTAAAAATGTAAAACGAAAATTTCACACTACCACAAAAGTAATCTTATGAAAGGGGAATTTAAAGTTAGCTGGGGTTTAGTCAACAAGCAAATGTCAAGCCCTATGGCATGCAGCCATTGGCATGCGCCAATGGGTGCAGCATACATGCAGCATAGGCTTAACATGGTAATGGATGTTGCAACTCGTTTTTTCCCGAACTAAAAATGTTCACTAATTAATTTATGATACTGAGAAAATTCCTGGGGGTTTGGTTTTTTTTTATAAAAATGAACTAGGAGTAAAAACGGAATGCATAGGAATACAATTTAAATGAGAGGGAGGCAAAAGTAAGAAGGAGCCCGTGAAAAAGGGCAAGGAAAGTTGGGGGGTCAAACGTTGGTTTTTTTGCCTTATAAATACAAGAACTTGACCATGGCCCGATGGTTTAATTGTTTCGGATCGTACCATGGAAGAGGTAACCAAAAAGTTAAAACGAAGGGGGCCCTCGGGCAAAAACTGGGAACCCGTTTTTACTGTCCGAAAAATTTCCCAGTTTTGGTAAACAAGAAAAAGTCTTTTTCACTCTTTTTTGAAAATTTTTTATCAAAAATAAAACCTTTCAAACAAAACTGAGAAATGACGATTTACAAAAAATCCCTTAGTGATAAACTTTTCTCCTATAGGGGATACGAAATTTTTTTGGGGAAAACATTTTGTGCCGAGAGAAAAATGTTTAAACCCTTATTTTCTTGACTATTTTTTTTTTAAATAAATTTTTATCTTTTTCACAAAAAAAAAAAAGTTTGTTAGTTCCTGGTATTGGCAAAAACATTTCCCTTTTAAACCCCCCACTAACTCCCAAAAAGAAATTTGGAATATTTCCAAAATTTGGGTAAACAAAATAAAAAGAAAAATCTTTAAATTCTACAACTTTTGTGAGTTTAAATATTCCATTTAATTTGTAAAAAAGGGGGGAAATTTTTGAACAATTTTTGAATAAGTTACTTCCGAGATATGGGGCCGAGAGCCCCGGGCCCGGGGAACCCCGTCTAAAAAAAAAAAAATCGCGAAAATCGGGGGGTTTGGTTGTATTTCTTGGGAAAAACTGATGTCTAGTCCCGTTAGCCTTTTTAAACACCGTTTTCTCCCCTTTCCAAAGAGACGATTGAGTGACCAGTTATACTTTTATATCGAAATATCTCCGATAATCTCTGGGCCATATTATGGCCTATTTTATTTAGTCTAGAGTATATAACATGTTTGTATGTTATTTAGAGTGTTTATTATATCATATTAGATCAATTCTGATAGACAAAATAAGCCGTAGAGTTGATATATAAGCTGATATAAGCGTAATATATGGGCGATTCTGGCTGGCACCTCAGGTGCTGGAACACTGCCGAGCGTTCCCATCTGGTTCCCAGCTGTCGCTCAGTCTGCGGATAAGTCCCGCCTACTGTTTTATGATGCCAAATAGTCAGTTATTATATTAGAAAGAATAATGCAAGAAAAGGCGATAAAAAACAAGGAAACAACTCAAAAAATATATGGGCCGTGAGCAGACTCGGTACCAACATCGCCGTCACCATACCTGATATAAATGACTATAATTTTCTTGTAGAAACGTCGTAGAACATGTCAGGAGAATTGATAGGGAACAGTGTAGTAAAGAAAGCGAATGCCAAACTGAAGTTCCTGTATAGACAAGCACAGTGTCTACCTACTGAGGCTCGCAGGACCCTATGTCTAGCCCTTATACAATGCCATATGGATTACGCTTGCTCTTCTTGGTACTCTGCCTTGACAAAAAAAACTGAAAGATAGACTGCAAATCACCCAGAACAAAATCGTAAGATTCATCCTGGGGCTGGGACCAAGAGAACATGTAGGCCAGGATGAATTACAGCAGTTGGATATGCTGAATGTTGAAGACAGAGTAAAACAACTGAAGCTAAATCATGTTTATAAAATTGCTCACAAACAATGTCCAGAATATCTTGCTGTCAATTTTGTCAAGGTTGGGAACCAAAGCAATCATAGTACTAGGGGGGAGAGAGCACAACTTTGTAGTACCCACGTCAGTGGCCAGGCTTCACAACACCTTTTATTGTACAGCAATAAAGGAATGAAACAGACTACCCGCACATGTCCAAAGCCAGTCATAGCGTGAACCAGTTCAAGAAGAGTGCCAAAAGGTGTCTGATGAATGTAGCTACAGAAAGGGAGGGGAATGATTTTCTTTTTTTTTGCTAACATACGTGTAAATTTTACCTTATTCCTTGTAATGACCCTCGTATTGTAGATAGTCTTAATGACCTTGATGTAGCAGATAGTCTTTTTAGTATGATAATAAGATGTTATCTTCATTGTAGAATAATAAGAAAATATTATAACCTTTATACTATAATAATAAGGTAAAAGGACCCCAATGGAAATAAGTCACTCTGTCTGACTTTTTTGGGTTATCCTAGGTTCTCTACACATATGCAGCTATGTATGATAATTCTATGTAACTGTATTTGTGTATACCTGAATAAACTTACTTACTTACTTACTAACATTCATTCTGGTACCATTGTGTTGCCAAAGAGTTGAGCTTATCTTTTCAGTATATATAACTCATTTTCCATATTTTCTCGATTTTTGGGTGAGCGCGCGCAGGAAAATTGCCTACCAATAAACCCCTGGCTGATAATCACGAAGGGGATGCACAGGCACCAAAATCTTACCTGATCAGATGGCTGTGGTTGTACGTCGGTGTACGTACGAAAGCAGGAACAGGCCCAGGTTGATCAGCCATGATCAGCCACGAGACATGGCCTCAGACAGGGCCGAAATCCTTTCTCCCAGGTGTTACTCAGGGTGTCCTCTCCCTGTTTATAGTGATGCACTTCAATCTCTTTTTTTCTCCAATGCTTTCCATCATATAGGTCGTCCTTCAGAATACAATGTCCTCTGCTAGCCTATGAATAATTACTGACTCTCCCTCTCTTCTTCCCATTTCTTATCCCTCATATTTTGGATCCGTTTAATTTAAGGCATCTCTTGTTTTTTATTCATCCCCGGACACCCCGGTTGCCTGGTTTACCTCTGCAAAGAAACGTCTCAGCTCCTGCTCCTTCAGTCCGTTGCTATCCGCTGATGTTTCTATCCACATCTTGCTCACTTTCTGGCCTCATCTTTATAAACCATACCACGGGCGGGATTTGAACCCGCGGTCAGAGAGCCTCAAACTCCAGACCGTCGCGTTAGCCACTTGACCCAGCTAGCCACTATAAGATAGTACAACTAGGTATTTTCTTTCACTATAAGGAAGTTAGCAGAGGCACCCACTGTGACCACAAAGCAGTTTTTACAGAGTTCTCCTGTTGCGTGACGTGGGACGAACTCTAGCTCAATGTCCTCTCAACTGCCGTCACATACGGCGTGCGGTTCAATTCCCGCCGTGGTCTGGTTTGTTGCATTCGTGTCATTACGATTCGTGAGTCATGTTGGCGGCAGTGAGGGGACTTGAGCTGTAGAGATCGTCATCGCCACCGTAGCAGGAGATTAGTCTGGTAAAAACTTGCATTTGTTGGTCACAGTGGTGCCTATGCTAAACCTCATATGGTGTAGAAATTGAATAGTTGGTCGATTTCTTAATTGTGGCTAGTGGTCCAGTGGTAAACGCGGCCGGTCTGGAGTTTTGAGACTCTTGACGCGGGTTCAAATCCCGCCCGTGTATGGTTGTTTGCAAGTGTCCATTTACGATTTCTTGAGCCAGTAGCCATTGTGGACCTATTTCTAGTCGGTCCAGATTTCTTTGTAGTCATACCTGATTTAAGTCTGCTTGAATTCTCTGAAATAGCTTCAGGTCTACAAAAACAAGGGACACCTTAATCCACCCTTCCTTTATTTTCAATTCACAAATACGAGAATGATCATCGGCCTAAGGGGACTGTCCTTGTGGAGCCCGCTTTTCACATTCGGATCGCTACCTCGTTACGTACTTCACGTTGTTTCCTCCTGATAGGTATTTCCGTGTGTGTGTGTGTGTTGTGTTTGTCGGTGTGTGTGTGTGTGTGTGGTGTGTGTGTGTGTGTGTCGTGTGTGTTGTGTGTTCGTGCACGATCTCTCTCAATTTGCTTGCTCTTTGCAGATACTGTGTGTTGTAAGGTATCAGTATTAACGCATTGATAAATATCATCACTGCACCGAAGGTTTCGTGAGTCAACGCAGCTTAACTGCACTGGACAGTAGTATATTTTAAAGAAAGGTTCTGTTTCGTATACTCCAACACAAAACTAACGTGAAAAAACTTTCATGAAGATAAACTCTCTTGCAAAACTCTCGTCTTCACTCTGTAGAGACTTGTCTCCAGTAATACCTAACACAGAACACGTGTTGCTTCTTTGATTAAGGAAGTTATGACTCGTTGCTAGATCTCCATGTATAGACAACTACTGATATTAGATATCAGTCAAATGGAGTGGAAGAACGTTGGGTGTTTATTTGACTACGAGAAATAATTCAACGAGGCACGTACACACGAAACGAGTTAACAAATCCTGACTATGTAAACCTATTGCAGTATGGGTTACGTATTTTATTCACGGTATTTTTATGTGAATGAAATATAGAAAAAAGAAAATATTTATTTTATTACTTTCGAGGTTATTTATCTACTTACTCTTTAGTAAAAAGAGGTTTGCAACATCACTTAACGATATTATTTTTCTTTGGTTTTTTTAAAAAATATCAGATGTTTGCCAGGTTGACATTAAAACCTAAAATTGTCTGTTACCTGTGACGTATATCAGTAAAACTACAAAATTACAATAAAAAGTAATTAAACATTTATTTATATATTCACACCCTGTATTGCCTTACCGCTCTTGGAAGTGGCGTTATAGGAACAAGTATAGGTCATGTCTAGGTGAAATTAAAGCAATGAACCGCCCAATTTACACGACCACTCAGTTCATTGTTTCTTCTCGTTCTTCTCTCCCTAGCTTCTCCCTCTCTCCTCTCTCGCTCTCCTACTGAACCTTCTCTCTTCTTCCTTCTCTTCTAATTTTTATATGGTCTATATAATAAAGAAACCTTGTATTTAGAATGTTTGATATCTTAATGGTGGGGAAAAAAGCTTGATTTATTTTTATTACTTACCTGATTGGGTATAATTAGATTTAAAATACATCATTAAAAATTATTAAAAGCAAGTGAGTGCCTTCCTGATTATTTTTTTAATATTTGCTAAAGACTGCCAAGTGCTATGAAACTTGAATGAAAGGTCCTTGAGAGGAAGCTCATCGACTTTCTTGAAAATAGAGTGGGCTCCGAGTTTAAGGTTCCAAGAGCTGCGAGCAGCCGTCTTCTTACGTTCCAATCACTGGCTGCTGAGACTTCATTAGGTCATCTCTGCTCGACACTTCCCAGAGATAACATTAAATGGTCTTCGTCGAGTGAGCCGCCCGATTATTATTTTAATCAAGAGGGAAGCGCTATACCGTATGATAATACAGCGCTTGTGGGGGGGATGGAAGTATTCAGGATTA
>NW_026497329.1:0-18488 GCF_026875155.1 Cherax quadricarinatus | reverse complement strand
TGGGGGGTGAGGTGGGGGAGGTAGTGATGTGTTGTGATTGTTGTAGTGATGGAGTGTAGTGATGAGTTGTAGTGATGGTGGGTTGAGTGTATAGTGTGTGATAGTGTAGTGATAGTGGTGTGAGTTATGTGAGTGATGATGCAATGAGTGTGATGAGTGTAATGAAAGGTAGAGTGTAGTGATGAATGTGGGGTGGTGGGGGTGATGTGGGGGTGAGTGTGGTGATGAGTGTGTGGATTAGTGTGGTGTGGTGGTGTGGTGGTGAGTGTGGTGGTGAGTGTGGGGTGTGTGTTGTAGTATGGTGTAGTGATGGGGGTGGTGATGAGTGTGGTGATGAGTGTGGTGGTGAGTGTGGTGGTGAGTGTGGTGGTGAGTGTTGGTGATTGTAAATGTGGTGATGAGTGTGGTGTGAGTGTGGTGGGAGTTGGTGGTGAGTGTGGGGGTGAGTTGGTGGTGGTTGGGTAGTGGTGGGGTTTTGGTGATGATTTGGGGTGGTGAGTGAGTGATGGGTGGTGATGAGTGTGGTGGTGAGTGGGGTGTGTTGGGGTGGTTGGTGTAGTATGGTGGGGGTTTTGGGTGGTGATTGTGTGAGTGTGGTGTAGTGATGATGGTGTATATGAGTGGTGGTGATGTAGGATGTGGGGTGATGAGTGTGTGATGAGTGTAGTGATGAGTTGTGGTGAGTGAGTGTAGTGATGAGTGGTGGATGATGAGTGTGTTGTAGTGTAGTGATGTGAGTGTGTAGTGTGGGGTGTTGTGTAGTGAGGTGTGGTGATGGAGGTGATGATGGTGAGTGTAGTGATGAGTGTGGTGGTGAGTGTGGATGTGGTGATGGAATGGTTGTAGTGATGAGTGTGGATGGATGGTGAGTGTTGATGAGTGGTGGTGGTGAGGTGTGAGTGATAGTGGTGAGTTGATAGTGATGGTTGTGGTGAGAGGGTGGATGAGTGTGGTGTGATGAGTGTGTGCTGAGTGTGGTGATGAGTGTGGTGATTAGTGGTGGTGATTAGTGTGGTGGAGGGTTAGTGTGGTGATAGTGTGGAGATGTGTGTGGGATAGAGTGGTGTGATGAGTGGTGTGATGAGTGTGTGGTGATGAGGTGTGTGTGAGTGTGGTGATGAGTGTGGTGGTGAGTGTGGGAGAGTGTGTGGTGAGTGTGGTGATGGAGTGTGTGATTATGAGAGTGTGGTGATGAAGGGTGTGATGGTGATTGAGTGTGAAGGTGAGTGTGGTTGAGTGAGTGTGAGTGATGGAGTGTGGTGGGAGTGTGTGATGGTTGTGTGATGAGTGGGTGATGGAGTTGGTGGTGAGTGTGGTGTGAGTGTGGTGGTGTGGTGATTGGTTGATTGTGTGTTGTGAGTGGAGTTTGTGAGTGTGAGTGTTGAGGTGTGGTGATGAGTATGGTGTGGGAGGGTGGTGATGAGTGTGGTGTGAGTGTGGTGGTGAGTGGGTGGTGAGTGTTGGTGATTGAGTGTGTGATGAGTGTGGTGGTAGTGTGGTGATGAGTGTGGGATGGATATGTGGGTGGTGAGTGTGGTGATGAGTGTGGGTTGAGTGTGGTGATGAGTGTGGTGATGAGTGTGGTGATGAGTGGATAGGTGGTGATGAGTGTGGTGATGAGTGTGGTGGTGAGTGTGGTGATGAGATGTGGTGTTGAGTGTGGTGATGAGTGGTTTAGTGTGGTGATGAGTGTGGTGGTGAGGTGTGGTGATGAGTTGGTGGTGAGTGTGGTGAGAGTGTGGTGTGAGTGTGGTGATGTAGTGTGTTGGGTGAGTGTGTGATGAGTCTGGTGATGAGGTGTGATGATGAGCATGGTGGTGAGTGTGGTGATGAGTATGGTGGTGAGTGTGGTGATGAGTGTGGTGATGAGTGTGGTGATGAGTGTGGTGATGAGTGTGGTGATGAGTGTGGTGATGAGTAGGTGGTGATGTGTGATGAGTGTGGTGGTGAGTGTGGTGATGAGTGTGGTGATGAGTGTGGTGATGAGTTGTGTGAGTGTGGTGATGTGTAGTTGATGAGTGTGGTGGTGAGTGTGGTGATGAGTGTGGTGATGGTGGAGTGTGGTGGTGATGAGTGTGGTGATGAGTTGGTGGTGAGTGTGGTGATGAGTGTGGTGATGAGTGTGGTGATGAGTGTGTGGTGGTGATGGTGTGGTGTGGTGGTGAAGTGTGGTGGATGAGTGTGGTTATAGTGTGGTGATGAGTGTGGTGGTGAGTGTGGTGATGAGTGTGGTGGTGAGTGGTAGTCGTGGTGAGTGTGGTGTGAGTGTGGGGTGAGTGTGTGATGAGTGTGGTGGTGAGTGTGGGGATGAGTGTGGTGGTGATGAGTGTGGTGGTGAGTGTGGTGATGAGGTGGTGGTGTGGAGTTGTGAGTGTGGTGTGAGTGTGTGGTAGTTGTGTGGTGTGGTGTGAGTGTGGGGGTGAGTGGGGTGAGAGTGTGGTGGTGGTATCGTGGGATGGGGTGGTGAGGTGGGGGGTGAGTGTGGTGGGAGATGGTGGTGAGTGGGTGATGAAGGTGGTGGTGTGGTTTAATTTTGGGTGGTGAGTGTGGGATGTGTGTGGTGGATCGTAGCAGCGCAGCAGCACGCAGCGCAGAGCAAAAAGCAGAAGCAACAGCAGTAGCAACAGCAGCAGCGCAGCAGCAGAAGCGCAACAGCGAAGCAGACAACAGCGCAGCGCAGCCCCAGCACAGCAAAGCAGCAAAGCAAAAGCAGTGAAACAGCAGAAGCGAAGCAGCAGCACAGTAGCAGTAGCAGCAGCAGCAGCTCAGCAGTAGCAGCAGAAAAGGCGCAGCAGCAAGCAGTAACAGCAGCAGCACAGCAGCGCAGAGCAGCGCAGCAGTAGCGCAGCAGCAGCAGCATAGCAGGCAACGCACAGCGCGCAGCAGAGCAGCGCGCGTAGCGCGCAGCAGCAGCAGCAGCATACAGCAGCCAGAGCAGCAGCGCAGCGGAGCACAGCAGCAGCAGTAGCAGCAGCTTTAGCAGCGCGAGCAGCACCGGAGCAGCATAACAGCAGCAGCAGCGCAGAGCACGCAGCAGCGCCGCAGAGGCGCGCAGCGCGCAGCAGTAGCAGCGCAGCGCAGCAACAGCGCAGCAGCCGCAGAAGCGAGCAGCAGCACAAATGCAGCAGGTAGCGCAGAGCAGCGCGACAATAGCAGCCAAACAGCAGCAGCCCGAGAAGCAGCGGAGCAGCAGCAGAGCAGAGCATTCACAGCGAAGCAGCAGCAGTAGCGCAGCAGTAACCAGCAGTAGGAACAGCGGGAGCAGCAGTGCAGAGAGCACGTACAGTAGCAGTAACAGCAGCAGCAGCAGCAGAAAGGGCAGTAGCAGTAGCAGCAGCAGCGTAGCAGCAGCAGCAGCAGCACAGCACAGTAGCACAGTAGCCGAGCAGCACAGCGCAGTAGTAGCAGGCAGCAGCAGTAGCAGCACCCCAGTACAGCAGCAGTAGCCAGGACAGCAAACAGCAGCAGCAGCAGTAGCAGCAGCAGCAGCAGCAGAACAGCAGCAGCACCCGCAGAGGCGCGCACAGACAGCAGCCCCGGGGACAACAGCAGAAACGCAGCAGCGCCGCGAAGGGCGAAGCGCACCAGCGCAGTAGCCGCAGTAGCACAGTAGAGGAAAGGGCAGTAGCACAGTAGCAGCGCAGTAGAGCAGCGTAGCAGCAGAGTAGCACGCAGCACACAGCAGCAGCAGCACCGAAAAAAAGCCCAGCACGCAGAGTAGCGCAGCAGTAGCAGCAGTGCACATCGTAGCAGCACAGTAGCAGCAGCAGTAACAGAGCAGTAGCAACAGCAGGGCAGCAGTAGGAGCGACACGCACAGCCAGCAGCAGTCGCAGCACAGTAGCAACCAGCAGCGCAGCGGGCGCCGTAGCAACAGCCACGCACCCCGAAAACAGCAGTAGCAACAGTAACAGCAGCAGCGCGCAAACAACAGCAACGAAACGCGCAGCAGCAACAGCACAGCAGCTGCAGCGAAAAGCGCAGTATCAGCAGCAGCAGAGCGCAGCAGCAGCAGCAGCAGCAGCAGCAGCGCACGTTCGCGGGCAGAGCAGCAGAGTGCAGCAGCAATGCAGCAGCGTAGCAACAACAGCAGCAGCAGCAGAGCAGCCCACAGCAGTAGAAAAAAGCGCAGCAGCAGCAGCACACAGCAGCAGTAGCAGCAGCAGCAACGTAGCAGCAGCAGCAGTAGCACGCACAGCAGTAAGAGCGCAGCAGCAGCAGCAGGGGGGCAGCAGCAGCAGTGCAGCAGAGCAGTAAAGAACAGCAGCGCGCACAGCCCAGCAGCACCCAGCGCCGAAAAAGCAGCACCCAGCAGCGCAACACACAGTTAGCAGCAGCAGCAGCGCGCAGCAGCAGCAGCAGCAGCAGCAGCAGCGCAGCAGCAGCAGCAGCAGTAGCGTAGCAGCAGTAGCAGTAGCAAAACCGCGGGCGCAGCAGCAGCGCAGCATAGGCAGTGCAGCAGAGCAGAAGCAGCAGCAGCCAGCAGTAGCGCAGTAGCAGAACAGCGTAGCAGCAGCAGCAGCATTTAGCACGCGCGTAGTCCCCAGCGGGCGTAGCGCAGCAGAATAGCGCAGCAGCAGCAGCACAGCAGAACAGCAGCAGTAGCACAGCAGTAGCAGCCAGCAGAGCACCCAGCAGTAGCAGAGCAGCAGCAGCCGCAAAGAGCAGCAGCAGCCAGCAACAGCCAGCAGTGAAAGGGGAGCCGCAAAGCAGCAGCCCCCAAGCAGAAACCATAGCAGCGGGTAGCGCAGCAGCAGCAGGGGCAGCAGCAGCGCGTAGTGAGCAGCAGCACACAGAAGCACAGCAGAGCAGCAGCAGTAGCAGCAGCAGCACAGCGCAGAGCAGAAAAGCCAGCAGCAGCGCAGCACAGCGCAAGAGCACAGCAGCAGCATGCAACGCAGCAGCACGGAGAAGCAGCGCAGCAACATCAGCGCAGTAGAACAGCAGCAGCAGCCCCCCAGAAGAAAACGGGCCAAGCAGCCGCAGAAGCAGCAGCCCCCGAGCAGCAGCAGCAACAGAGCAGCACACAGAAGCAGAGCAGCACAGCCCCCCCGAAGGCACCCAGTAGAAAACAGCAGCCGCAGAAGCAGCAGACAGCAGCAGCGAAACCGGGCAGCAGTAACGCGCATTAGCAGCAGTAGCAGCAGCACAGCAGCAGAAACAGCAGCAGCCCGAGAGGCGCAGCGCAGCAGCAGCAGCAGCGGGCAACGCAGAAACAGCAGCGAGCCGCGAAGCAGAAGCAACCGCACGTAGCACAGCAGTAGCGCGTAGAGCCAGTACAGAGTAGCAGCGCAGTAGCAGCAGCAGTAGCAGCACAGTACAACAGCAGCAGCACAGCAGCAGCAGCAGCCGCAGAAGAAAAAAAACAGCGCAGCTAGCAGCAGCGTAGCGCAGTAGCAGCATCAACACAGCAGGTAGCAGCAGCGTAACAGCGCAGTGCAACAGCAGGAGAGCAGGGGAGCAGCAACAGCAGCAGCGCAGCAGCAGTCGCAGCAGCAGAGCAACAAAGCAGAAAGCAGCAGCAGCAGTAGAAACAGCGCGCAGAACCGAGCGCAGTAGCAACAGTAACAGCAGCAGCGCAGCAGAAAAACAGCAACAGCAACAGCAGCAGCACAACAGCAGCAGAGCTGCAGCGCGCAGCAGTATCAGGCAGCGAGCGCAGCAGCACAGAGCAGCAGCAGCATTGCAGCGCAGACGCAGCAGTGCACAGCAATCGCGAGAAAAAAGGAACAACACAGCGCAGCAGCGCACCACAGCAGCAGTAGCAGCGCAGTAGCACAGCAGAGCCCCAGGGCACATAACGCAGCAGCGGTAGCGCGCAGCAGCAGCAGCAACGCACAGCACCCGCGGGGCAGCACAGGCAGCGCAGCAGAAAAGGGACAAAGAGAACAGGAAAGCCGAGAAGCAAAAGCAGACCAGCAGCAGTAGCACCGTAGCGCATACGAAGCAGTAGCAGCAGTAGCAGCAGCAGTAGCGCGCAGTAGCAGCAGCAGTAGCAACGCAAGCAGCGCAGCAGCAGCAGCCGCAGAAGCAGCAGCAAGCAGCAGTAGCGCCCCGTAGCCGTAGCACATCAGAGCGCAGCAGTAGCAGCGCGTAAAGCAGCAGTAGAAACAGCAGGAGCGCATAGGACCCACAACAGCACAGCAGCAGCGCAGTCCGCAGCAGTGAAACAGCAGCAGCAGCAGCACTGCAGTAGCAACAGCAGCAGCAGCCCCCAAAAACAGCAGTAGAAAACATAACACAGCGCACGCAGCAAAACAGCAACAGCAACAGCAGCGCACAACAGCAGCAGCAGCTGCAGAGCAGCAGCAGTATCAGCAGCGCAGAAAGCAGCAGCAGCGCAGAAAGGCACCCGTTGCGCAGCAGAGCGCAGCTAGCAGCAGCAATGCAGCAGCGTAGCAACAACAGCGCGCAGCAGCACAGCCACAGCAGCAGTAGCAACAGCGCGAAAAGCGCACGCAGCAAGCAGTAACAGCAGCACCCCCCTAGGCAGCAGGAGTAGCAGCAGCGCAGCAGTACACAGCAGCACAGCAGCCCCCGGGCAGCAGCGCAGAGAGCAGCAGCAGCAGTAACAGCGCCCCAGCGCGCAAGCAGCAGCAGCACGCAGCCGAGAAGCAGCAGCAGCAGCAGAAACCAGCAGTAGCCAGCGCGCACCCACAGCAGCAGCAGAGCACACAGCCACAGCAGCAGGCAGCAGCAGTGAGTAGAGCAGTAGCGAGCAAAAACAGCAGCAGCGCGCAGCAGCAGCAGTAGCAGCAGTAGCAGCAGCAGCAAAGCACAGCAGCAGCAGCAGTAGCACAGTAGCAGCCAGCAGTACAGCAGCAGCAGCAGTAGAGCACAGCAGCAGTAGTACCACAGAAAGTAGCAGCAGAGTAGTAAGCCAGCAGCGCAGCAGCAGCACAGCAGCAGTAGCGCGCAGTGAGCAACACCCCAGCAGCAGCAGTAGCAGCAGCAGCAGCGTAGCAACAGCAGCAGAAAACCGCAGAAGCAGCAGCAGCAGCGCACAAAGCGCGCAGTAGCAACAGAGTGCAGAAGCAGCAGCCGCAGCAGCAGCAACAGCAGTACAGCAGTAGCGCAGCAGCAGCAGGCAGAGCAGCAGCAGTAGTGCAGCAGCAGCAGCAGCAGCAGCAGCAGCAGTAGAGCAGCGCACAGCAGCAGCGCAGTAGCAGCCACAGGAGCGGGCAGCAGCAGCAGTAGCAGAGCAGCGCAGTAGAACACAGACACGGCAAACGCAGCAGCAACATCAGCGCAGTAGAAAACAGCAGCAGCAGCCGAGAAGAAAACAGCACAGCAGCACCCGCAAAGCAGCAGCAGCAGCAGCAGAAAGGGGAGTAGCAAAACAGCAGCAGCCACAAAGCAGCAGCGCAGCAGCCCCCGCAGAAGCAGCAGAGCAGTGAAACAGCACCCGCAGAAGAGCAGCAGCAGCGCGCAGCCCCAGACGCAGTAACCAGCAAGCAGCGTAGCACAGCCAGCAGCAGAAAAACAGCAGCAGCACCCGCGAGCAGCGCAGGCAGACAAGCAGCAGGAGCAACACCCAAACAGCGCAGCAGCCGCAAAAGCAGAGCAGCCCCAGCACATAAAAGCAGCAGTGCGCAGTAGCACAGCGTACAGCAGTACAGACAGTAGCAGCAGCAAAAAGCAGCGGGCATTTAAAACAGCAGCGCGCAGCAGCAGCAGCAGCCGCAGAAAGAGCAGCAGCAGCAGAGCAAGCGCATAGCAGAGTGCGCATCAGTGCAGCGCAGTAGCGCAGCGTAACAGCAGCTTAGCAACAGGGAGCGCAGTAGGAGCAGCAACAGCAGCAGCAGCGCAGCTCGCGCAGCAGTAGAACAGCAGCAGCAGCGGCAGCAGTAGAACAGCACAGCAGCAGCCGCAGCAGCAGTACAACGTAACAGCAGCAGCAGCAGCCAACAACAGCAACAGCAAAGGCAGCAGCAACACACAGCAGCTGCAGCGCAGCAGCAGTATCACAGCAGCAGCAGCAGCAGCACAGCGCAGCAGCAGCAGCAGCGCAGCTTTTGCAGCGCAGCAGCGCAGCGTAGCAGCGAAATCGCAGCAGCAGAAACAACAACAGCAGGCGCGCAGCAGCCCGCAGGGGGGCACAGCAGCAGAGCAGCAGCGAGCACCCAGCGTAGCAGCAGCAGCAACAGTAGCAGCACGCGTACGAGCAGCACAGTAGCAGCAGCAGCCGGCAGCACGGGCACACCCCGGTAGCGCGAGCAGTAACAGCACACAGCAGCGCAGCAGCAGCAGCAGCAGCGCGCAGCAGCCGCAGAAGGCAGCAGCAGCAGCAACACAGCATAGCAGCGCAGCAGCAGCAGCAGCAGCAGCAGAGCGGGCCAGCAGAGCAGCAGCGCAGCATACAGTAGCACAGTAGCAGTAGCAAAAAGCAGCGCAGCAGAGAGCAGCAGTAGAGCAGTGCAGCCCCAGCAAACAGCAGCAGCAGCAGCAGAGTGCAGAGAGCAGCAGCAGCATAGAGCAGCGCAGCATTTAGCAGCTCAGACATAGTACCAGCAGCAGTAGCGCGCAGTAGTGCAGCAGCAGCAGCAGCAGCGCACGCAGAGCAGCAGTACAGCAGCTTTGCAGCAGCAGCAGCAGCACCAGAGTAGCAGCACACAGCCAGTAGAAACGCAGCAGCAGCCGCGAAGCGCGGCAGCAGCCGCACAGCAGAGAGAGCAACAGGACCGAAAAAGCAGACCGCAGCAGCGCAACAGCAGTAGCAGCAGTACACAGCGCACGTGCAGCAGCGCAGCATAGGCAGCGCAGCAGCGCAGCAGCAGCCCAGCGCAGAGCAGCGGGCCCAGCAGCGCAGCGCAGTAGCAGCAGCAGCACACGCAGCACGAGCAGATGAGAGAAGCAGAGAGAAACAGCGCAGCAGGGGCAAAGGGCCAGCAACACATCAGCGGGTAGCAACGCACAGCACCGCAGAAGAAACAGCGAGCAGCAGCCGCGAAGCAGCAGCGAGCAGCACCAAAGTAAACAGCAGCACAGCCACAGAAGCAGCAGCAGCACAGCACCCGCAAAAAGCAGCAGCAGCAGAAAAGAAAAACACAGCCGCAAAGCAGCAGCCAGCAGCAGCGCACAGCAGCAGCAGCAGCAGTAACAGCAGCAGTAGCAGCAGTGCAGCGTAGAGCACAGTGCGAGCAGTAGAGCAGCAGTAGAACAGCCAGCGGGTAGCAGCCGCAAAAGCAGAAGGCGCACAGCAGTGCAGCAGAGTAGCGGCAGGCAGCGCTGTAGCACACAGTAGCGCAGCATAGCAACGCAGAAAACAGGCAGTCAGGGGGGGGGCAGCAGCAGCAGCAGCGTAGCAGCAGCAGCAGTCCCAGCAGCGTCAGCAGCATGAAAGCACAGCAGCAACAGCAGTAGCAACAGAAACAGCAGCAGCAGCAGCAGCAGCATTTGAAACAGCAGCAGCAGAAGCAGCAGTAGCCCAGCAGTAGCAGCAGTACGCAGCAGTAGCACAGCAGTAGCAGCCAGTAGCAACAGCACACAGCAGCAGTTGCAGCGCAGAACAGTGCAGCAGCGAGCATTGCAGCAGCGTCGCAGCAGCGGGGTGAAAACAGCAACAGCAGCAGCAGCAGCGCAGCAGCGTAGCGCAGAAAGCAGCAGCAGCCAAGCGCAGCAGCGCAGCAGTAGCAGCAGCACGCGGCAGTACCCAAAAAGTAGCAGTAGCAGCAGCAGCAGCAGCAGCAGTAGCAGGCAGCAGCAGTAGCGCAGCAGTGGGCCGCAGCAGCAGCAGCAGCGCAGAAAGGCAGTAAAGAGTAGAGCAGCAGCAGAGCAGCAGCAGCAGCAGTACCCGCAGCGCACAGCAGCAGCAGCGCAGTGCAGCGCAACAGCAGATAGCAGAAGCAGCAGCAGCAGCAGCAGCAGCACGCGCAGCATAGCAGCAGCACAGTAGCAGGCAGCAGTAGCAGTAGCAACGCAGCAGCAGCAGCAGCAGCGCATTAGCAGCTAGCAGCAGCAGCAGAGAGCAGCGGCAGCAGCCACAGCAGCGTACAGCAGAAGTGCACAGTAGCAGCAGCAGTAGCAAGCAGTAGCCAGCGTAGCAACAGAGCAACAGCAGCAGTTGCAGCAGCAGCAACAGTAGCAGCGCGCAGCATTGCGAAAAGGTCGCAGCAGCAGTACAACAACACAACAGCAGCAGCAGCAGCGCACAGTAGCAGCAGCCAGCGCAGCAGCCACGCAGCAGCAGCAGCAGCAGTAGCAGCAGAGCAGCGGGCAGTAGCGCTTGCATAGCAGCAGCAGCAGCAGCAGCAGTAAGCGCGCGAGCATTTGCAGCGCAGTACAGCAGCCGCAGCGAGCAGCAGTAGCGTAGCGTAGCAGCAGCAGCAGTGGGCCGCAGCAGCAGTAGCAGCAGCAGCAGCAGCGCAGCACCGAAAAGCAGCAGCAGCAGCAGCAGAGAGCAGAGCCAGCAGCAGCACCACAGCAGCAGCAGCAGCAGTAGCCCCCCAAGTAGCAGCAGCGCAGTTAGCAGTAGAAACGAGCAGCAAGCAGAAAGCAGCCAGTAGCAGCAGTAGCAGCGCGCAGCAGAAGCAGCAGCACAGCAGCAGCAGCAGCGCAGTAGCGGGCAGGTGCAGCAGTAGCAGCAGATAGCAGCACAGTAGAGCAGCATAGAAACAGCAGCAAACAGCAGAAGAAATAAGAACATAAAATGTAGGAACATGCAGAAGGCCTAGGGCCCCATCGAGGAGGTCCTTAAAAAAAACGCTCTCCCAAAAGTATCAAGAAAAAAAACCCCGTACCCCTTGAACCAAAAAACCCAGCCCCTCCATCATATATTTGTGCAGCAGAAGCAGCAGTACAGCAGCCAAGCATATAGCAGCAGCAGTAGCAGCGCAGTAGTACAGCAGCAGCACAGCAGCTTTTTGCAGCAGCAGCAGCAGTAGCAACACAGCAGCCCGCAAAAGCAGCAGAAACAGCAACAGCAGCGCGTAGCAACCACCCGCAGAAGCGCGCCGCAGCAGACAGCAGCAGCAGCAGCAGCACCGTAGCAGCACCCAGCAGTAACAGCAGCAGCAGCATTTAGCCACAGCAGTAGTAGCAGCCAAAGCAGCAGCAGCATCAGCAGTAGCAGCACAGCAGCAGCAGCAGCATGCAGCGCAGCAGCAGCAGTACGCAACAGCACAGCAGCAGCAGCAGCAGCAGCGTGAGAGCAGCAGCATCAGTGAACAGCAGCTGCACCCGCGAAGCAGCGCAGCAGCAGCAGCGCAGCAACATCAGCAGCATTGCAAACGCGCACACCGCAAAGCGCAGCAGCGCAGCCGCAGAAGCGCGCAGCAGCAGCAGCAGTAGCAACAGCGCAGCACCCCGGAGGAGCAGCAGCAGCACAGCACCGCAGAAGCAGCACGCAGCCGCAGAAGAAAGCGGGCAGCAGCAGCAGCAGCAGCAGTGCGCACAGTAGCAGCAGTGCGCAAATAAGCGCACTGCAGCGCAGTAGAAACCGGGCCAGCACGAAAAGCGAAGCAGCAGCAGCAGCAGAGCAGCACGTAGCGCAGTAGCAGCAGCAGTAGCAGCAGCTGTAGCAGAAAGTAAAAACAGCACAACGCAGCAGTACAGCACAGCAGCAGTAGCAGCAGCATAGCAGCGCAGTAGCAGCGCGTCCGCGCAGAACACGCAGCAGCCGCAGCAGCACAGCATTTGTAGCAGAGCAACGCTCAGCAGCCAGCACAGCAGAGAGCGCAGCAGTAGCGCGCGGCAGCAGAGAAAGCAGAGCAGCATACAGCAGCGCAGCAGCGTAGCAGCAGCACAGGAGTAGCAGGCAGTAGCACAGTAGTGCAGAAGCAGTAGCGCGCAGCGCGCAGCAGCAGCAGCAGCAGCAGGGCACAGCAGTACGCAGCAGCAGCAGCGCAGCACAGCATCCCACGGAAGCAGGTCATGACAACCCCCCCCGCCTTACCTACCCCCCTCACACTCATCTCCCCTGCTTTTTAACTTGGGGCCCCCTCACTGGGACGGGTCAATGGGTAGGCATAGGAAGGCAAGGGGGTGGGCACTAGGAAGGTCACTGGGACGGTCACTGGGTTAGGTCACCAGGGCAGCTAGACACGGGTGTTGACAGGTGCTGAGGCAGGATAAACAACTCTTACCTTGTAAATTCGCATAGGATTATTGTGGCTTAAAGAAGAGAGAGAGAGAGAGAGAGACAGACAGACAGAGAGAGAGACAGAGAGAGAGACAGAGAGAGAGACAGAGAGAGAGACAGAGAGAGACAGAGAGAGAGACAGAGAGAGAGAGAGAGAGACAGAGAGAGATAAGATAGAGAGAGAGAGAGAGAGAGAGAGAGAGAGAGAGAGAGAGAGAGAGAGAGAGAGAGAGAGAGAGAGAGAGAGAGAGAGAGAGAGATGACTCGAGTATGGAACACATTCGTACAGCATAATGATGTCAACGAGATAAAGCCAGTTGATCAAATGAAAATGCTGGCCCACAGATGGCTCCAACTTCATCCTGTTCCCTACTTGTATGTCTCATAACAATAAAAATGCTTTCAAATGAGCTGATGTAGGTAACAGCTCTTAGCTTGCCAATAAAGTTAGGAATCCTTAACCTGTAAATATCTTGTCAATAAAGCTAGGGATCCTGTTGAGAAATGGCATTACCAGCTAAGTTTAAAGAGTTTGTACTTAACTTAGAAAGACAGCTCATCGCCTGCACAGCCGCCCCTGCAGACGAGGTCTTGAGAAGCTGTCGAAGTCATCTCTCAATGGGCTGTAATGATTTATAATTTGTAAGATTATTAATTACCCCTAGGAGGTGTTATTTCAGCATATTTCATTCACTGATTGCTGACAAATTACATACTTGTTTGGACTCAAAAGTCCGCACCTTACTGCCGACTATAGGTTGATTACAAACTCCTTGCGACTCAAGAACTGCACAGTCCCCCGTACTACAAGAAATTCGTAACCTACCTTGCTCTTGTAGCGTGAGCTATGGTGTTCTTCACACCTTCGACAGGTGTCGGTGGCTTGATAGAAGCTGAAGTGTCCTTGGATGTCCACGTCTTCCATAGTCTAGGAATACGCACACTTGTACACTATGTTCCACAAGATTTGTCTTTATTATTCACAATCTTATCACTAAAGAAGCTGATCACACTTCTCTTAAGTGTTTATTGTGTTTTATGAGACACTTTGTTCACACTAACGCACAGATCGTTCTTTGTTGGTTATCCTGGCGTCAGTGTCACTCTCAGTAGAGTCAAAAGTAATCTGAAGACGCCACAGCGCCCCACGCCAACTGCCCCCAGCACAAAGGAAAAGCTGACATAGTACTTTTGCTTCCTTGCCACTTCCTCCATGAGGCAAAGCAGAATGTTTGATTCTTGCTGTCTTAAGCATAGACAACAATGTCCACTATCTTTACTATGGTAATAAAGTGGGAGCAGGATTTACCTTAATTGTCCTGCCAAGGTAAGAGATGTACTGTCTCTTATTAAAATACACTCTGCAACACTGGACTGCAAGGAGCCGCAGTCGCTTGACCACGTCGCATACTCGTACTGCATCTGCGATCAATTACTCACTGTAGCAGTAAACAAGACGCTTGTCCCTTCTGAGAGGGCTGGGCCCCTCAGGGCTGAAAGGGCTGAAAGGGGCTGAAGGGGGCTGATACTCCCCTCCTGGAGAAAATTTCTCCACAGATCCTTAACCTTGTCAAACCCTGTGTAAAAGAGAGAGAGAGAGAGAGAGATGAGAGAGAGAGAGAGAGAGAGAGAGAGAGAGAGAGAGGAGAGAGAGAGAGAGAGAGAAAAGAAGAGAGGCGGTAGAGGTCTTTTCTGGTAGACAACAGGTGGACAGGTGTTATCTGGTAGACAACAGGTGGTACAGGTGTTGTCTTTTAGAGAATAGATGGTACAGGTGTTGTCCTGGTAGACAACAGATGGTACAAGTGTTATCTGGTAGACAACAGGTGGCACAGGTGTTGTCTGTAGACAACAGGTGGCACAGGTGTTGTCTGTGCCGCCCCGTGTATCAGCACACGGAGGACTGACTGTACAACACACCTGACCTTCACTAACACGGTAAGGCTGCTCTCACGAGCGTGGAATGTCAAGTTGACACGTGTAGAACAAGATCTGAAATCTTCAGACAAAAGCCAGGTTCGA
This sequence comes from Cherax quadricarinatus, assembly GCF_026875155.1. Taxonomy (NCBI): domain Eukaryota; kingdom Metazoa; phylum Arthropoda; class Malacostraca; order Decapoda; family Parastacidae; genus Cherax; species Cherax quadricarinatus. The sequence continues at coordinate 4,388 of NW_026497329.1, read as the reverse complement.
CTCCTTCGTGGAAATGCGGTGTAGAGGCACTCAAGCTGATACAAGGATCAAGTGAGTTGACACTTAAAATGAATTAGAAACTAACAAAAATTGAATTATAATGCTGTCCAAAAAAATTACACAGACGTGAAGGATAATTCCGTCTGTAGTAAACTAAGAAAAGTGAGGAAACAGGAAATCTAATGTGGCAGGATACTGACGATCTTCCTGACGAGTACCGAAGCAGCTTAGGAGACGGAGTAAAGAGAGTGTAGGGTGGGTAGCTTGGCGTAATAGCAAGCAGGGCAGAGAAAACATCTCCACCACCAGCAGGACATGTCTGTTAAGAGGGTATGAGTGGAGTGGCACTCGCAAGATGACTGGTGCTGCAGTAGTGGCTGACTGGTGCTGCAGTAGTGATTGTCTGGTGCTGCAGTAGTGATTGTCTGGTGCTGCAGTAGTGACTGACTGGTGCTGCAGTAGTGATTGTCTGTGTGCTGCAGTAGTGACTGTCTGGTGCTGCAGTAGTGACTGACTGGTGCTGCAGTAGTGATTGTCTGGTGCTGCAGTAGTGATTGTCTGGTGCTGCAGTAGTGACTGACTGGTGCTGCAGTAGTGATTGTCTGGTGCTGCAGTAGTCACTGTCTGGTGCTGCAGTAGTGATTGTCTGGTGCTGCAGTAGTGATTGTCTGGTGCTGCAGTAGTGATTGTCTGGTGCTGCAGTAGTGATTGTCTGGTGCTGCAGTAATGATTGTCTGGTGCTGCAGTAATGATTGTCTGGTGCTGCAGTAGTGATTGTCTGGTGCTGCAGTAGTGATTGTCTGGTGCTGCAGTAGTGATTGTCTGGTGCTGCAGTAGTGATTGTCTGGTGCTGCAGTAATGATTGTCTGGTGCTGCACTAGTGATTGTTTGGTGCTGCAGTAGTGATTGTCTGGTGCTGCAGTAGTGATTGTTTGGTGCTGCAGTAGTGATTGTTTGGTGCTGCAGTAGTGACTGACTGGTGCTGCAGTAATGATTGTCTGGTGCTGCAGTAGTGACTGACTGGTGCTGCAGTAGTGATTGTCTGGTGCTGCAGTAGTGATTGTCTGGTGCTGCAGTAGTGACTGACTGGTGCTGCAGTAGTGATTGTCTGGTGCTGCAGTAATGATTGTCTGGTGCTGCAGTAGTGATTGTTTGGTGCTGCAGTAGTGATTGTCTGGTGCTGCAGTAGTGAATGACTGGTGCTGCAGTAGTGATTGTCTGGTGCTGCAGTAGTGACTGACTGGTGCTGCAGTAGTGATTGTCTGGTGCTGCAGTAGTGATTGTCTGGTGCTGCAGTAGTGATTGTTTGGTGCTGCAGTAGTGATTGTCTGGTGCTGCAGTAGTGATTGTCTGGTGCTGCAGTAGTGATTGTCTGGTGCTGCAGTAGTGATTGTTTGGTGCTGCAGTAGTGATTGTCTGGTGCTGCAGTAGTCACTGTCTGGTGCTGCAGTAATGATTGTCTGGTGCTGCAGTAGTGATTGTCTGGTGCTGCAGTAGTCACTGTCTGGTGCTGCAGTAGTGATTGTCTGGTGCTGCAGTAGTGATTGTCTGGTGCTGCAGTAGTGATTGTTTGGTGCTGCAGTAGTGATTGTCTGGTGCTGCAGTAGTGATTGTCTGGTGCTGCAGTAATGATTGTCTGGTGCTGCAGTAGTGATTGTTTGGTGCTGCAGTAGTGATTGTCTGGTGCTGCAGTAGTGACTGTTTGGTGCTGCAGTAGTGATTGTCTGGTGCCGCAGTAGTGATTGTCTGGTGCTGCAGTAGTGATTGTTTGGTGCTGCAGTAGTGATTGTCTGGTGCTGCAGTAATGATTGTCTGGTGCTGCAGTAGTGATTGTTTGGTGCTGCAGTAGTGATTGTCTGGTGCTGCAGTAGTGATTGTCTGGTGTTGCAGTAGTGATTGTCTGGTGCTGCAGTAGTGATTGTTTGGTGCTGCAGTACTGATTGTCTGGTGCTGCAGTAATGATTGTCTGGTGCTGCAGTAGTGATTGTCTGGTGCTGCAGTAGTGATTGTCTGGTGCTGCAGTAGTGATTGTCTGGTGCTGCAGTAGTGATTGTCTGGTGCTGCAGTAATGATTGTCTGGTGCTGCAGTAGTGATTGTCTGGTGCTGCAGTAGTGATTGTTTGGTGCTGCAGTAGTGATTGCTTGGTGCTGCAGTAGTGATTGTCTGGTGCTGCAGTAGTGATTGTTTGGTGCTGCAGTAATGATTGTCTGGTGCTGCAGTAGTGATTGTCTGGTGCTGCAGTAGTGACTGACTGGTGCTGCAGTAGTGATTGTTTGGTGCTGCAGTAGTGACTGTCTGGTGCTGCATTAGTCACTGTCTGGTGCTGCATTAGTCACTGTCTGGTGCTGCATTAGTCACTGTCTGGTGCTGCAGTAGTGATTGTCTGGTGCTGCAGTAGTGATTGTTTGGTGCTGCAGTAGTGACTGTCTGGTGCTGCATTAGTCACTGTCTGGTGCTGCATTAGTCACTGTCTGGTGCTGCATTAGTCACTGTCTGGTGCTGCAGTAGTGATTGTCTGGTGCTGCAGTAGTCACTGTCTGGTGCTGCAGTAGTCACTGTCTGGTGCTGCATTAGTCACTGTCTGGTGCTGCAGTAGTGATTGTCTGGTGCTGCAGTAGTCACTGTCTGGTGCTGCAGTAGTCACTGTCTGGTGCTGCAGTAGTCACTGTCTGGTGCTGCATTAGTCACTGTCTGGTGCTCCAGTAGTGACTGTCTGGTGCTGCAGTAGTCACTGTCTGGTGCTGCAGTAGTCACTGTCTGGTGCTGCAGTAGTCACTGTCTGGTGCTGCAGTAGTCACTGTCTGGTGCTGCAGTAGTCACTGTCTGGTGCTGCAGTAGTCACTGTCTGGTGCTGCAGTAGTCACTGTCTGGTGCTGCAGTAGTCACTGACTGGTGCTGCAGTAGTCACTGACTGGTGCTGCAGTAGTAACTGGTGCTGCAGTAGTCACTGTCTGGTGCTGCAGTAGTGACTGGTGCTGTAGTAGTCACTGTCTGGTGCTGCAGTAGTCACTGTCTGGTGCTGCAGTAGTCACTGTCTGGTGCTGCAGTAGTCACTTTCTGGTGCTGCAGTAGTAACTGGTGCTGCAGTAGTTACTGTCTGGTGCTGCAGTAGTCATTGTCTGGTGCTGCAGTAGTCACTGTCTGGTGCTGCAGTAGTCACTGTCTGGTGCTGCAGTAGTCACTGTCTGGTGCTGCAGTAGTCACTGTCTGGTGCTGCAGTAGTCACTGTCTGGTGCTGCAGTAGTCACTGTCTGGTGCTGCAGTAGTCACTGTCTGGTGCTGCAGTAGTCACTGTCTGGTGCTGCAGTAGTAACTGGTGCTGCAGTAGTCACTGACTGGTGCTGCAGTAGTCACTGACTGGTGCTGCAGTAGTAACTGGTGCTGCAGTAGTCACTGACTGGTGCTGCCGTAGTCACTGACTGGTGCTGCAGTAGTAACTGGTGCTGCAGTAGCCACTGACTGGTGCTGCAGTAGTGACTGGTGCTGTAGTAGTCACTAACTGGTGCTGCCGTAGTCACTGTCTGGTGCTGCAGTAGTCACTGACTGGTGCTGTAGTAGTCACTGACTGGCGCTGCAGTAGTCACTGACTGGTGCTGCCGTAGTCACTGACTGGTGCTGCAGTAGTAACTGGTGCTGCAGTAGCCACTGACTGGTGCTGCAGTAGTGACTGGTGCTGCAGTAGTCACTGACTGGTGCTGCAGTAGTCACTAACTGGTGCTGCCGTAGTCACTGTCTGGTGCTGCAGTAGTCACTGACTGGCGCTGCAGTAGTCACTGACTGGTGCTGTAGTAGTCACTGACTGGTGCTGCAGTAGTCACTGGCTGATGCTGCAGTAGTCACTGATATATATATATATATATATATATATATATATATATATATATATATATATATATATATATAATATATATATATATATATATATATATATATGTCGTGCCGAATATGTAAAACTGGTCATTTAGCAAGAACTCATTTAAAATTAAGTTCTTTCTGAAATTTTCTCTTATACGTTTAAAGATATATTTTTTTCATTAATGTTAATGTAAAAATTTTTAATTTTGCACTAAAAGAATCTTAGAAAACTTACCTAACCTTATTATAACAAGAGCAATTTATTTTAGCCTAACCCAACTAAATATATTTTAGATTTGTTTACAATAATTTAATACTAAACAAACAAAGTGAAATATATTTTTTTCGTTATGTTCAGAGTGATTTTGGCGAAATTATTGCATACACAAATTTTCACTTGTCCTATATGGCAAGATGAGCGCTGCTATTTAAGCCAAGATCGCAAGTTCTGCCTATTCGGCACGACATTCTTCCTGTTCCCCGTTTAAACGACCCAACGTCTTCCTGTAAGCGCATCAGCGAAACTCTCCCT
>NW_026497318.1:0-20601 GCF_026875155.1 Cherax quadricarinatus | reverse complement strand
GGAACATCCCCGGAGGCCCCAAAACCCAAATAACCGCTGCAGCATACGGGCGCGGGAAAACCCTGAGAATAGCTTTTCCGCCCTTAAAAAGAATTTCAAACACTGTACACTGTGTTTGTTGGGCCCCCATACGGGGAGTAGCGCCCCATCGGGAAACCCCAATGGTCAAGCACGTCAGAAGTTAGAGAAGTACAAAGGTTTGCAACAAGGCTAGTTCCAGAGCTCAAGGGAATTTCGTACGAGGAAAGGTTAAGGGAAATCGGACTGACGACACTGGAGGACGGAAGGGTCAGGGGAGACATGATAACGACATACAAGATACTGCGGGGAATAGACAAGGTGGACAGAGATAGGATGTTCCAGAGAGGGGACACAGGGACAAGGGGTCACAACTGGAAGCTGAAGACTCAGACGAGTCACAGGGACGTTAGGAAGTATTTCTTCAGTCATAGAGTTGTCAGCAAGTGGAATAGCGTAGCAAGTGAAGTAGTGGAGGCAGGAACCATACATAGTTTTAAGAAGAGGTATGATAAAGCTCAGGAAGCAGAGAGAGAGAGGATCCAGTAGCGATCAGTGAAGAGGCGGGGCCAGGAGCTGAGTCTCGACCCCTGCAACCACAATTAGGTGAGTACAATTAGGTGAGTACACACACACACTCATACACACACACACACACACACTCATACACGCACACACACACACACTCATATACTCATACACATACACACGCACACACAAACACACACACAAACACAACATCACACACACACACACACACACACACACACACACACACACACACACACACACACACACACACACACACACACACACACACACACACACACAGGAGCTTGGACTCGACCCCTGCAATCTCAACTAGGTGAGTGCACACATACACACACACACACTCACACACACACACACACACACACACACACACACACACACACACACACACACACACACACACACAACACACACACAACACACACATGCACACATGTGGTAATGCTTTATTTACAGCTAGCAAAGTCAGGGTATTTCTCCAGAATGATCTGCAATATACCACTGTGGATAAAGTACTTTGCCATTTCTTGAACATTTCTGAGCGAGTTGTTTCTAAATTCATTCATTTTATCACACTCTAGTACATAATGACGCAAGGTGTGACAATAGTCCATCTGGCAAAGTTTACATTTCGTTTGGTCTACATCGTGTGGTGGTGATTTACCTGCCAAAGATATTGTAACCCAGCCGGAGCGGGCAGTAGTGACATCCAAGAGTCTGCTTATTTTGTTGGATGCACCATAGACATGTGGCTCCTCCTGCATGATAGAATGATGATAGATGGACTCACTGGTGTCAATCTCCCTGAGCCTTAAGTCCATAAAATTCAGTTGAAGTTCTTTTCGTATTATTGTTCTCAAACTACTACCTGACAAGCCAAGATTGTAATCTACTCCCTCTTTGAAAGTATACAGCTTAGCCAATTTATCAGTTCTATCATGCATCTGAAGACCAATGTGAGATGGATCCACAGCATGTGCACTCTGACTCCACTGTCCACAATCCTACCATACCTGTGTCTGGCTTCTGACACAAGCATGCAACAATTTATGCTTAATGAGTTGAGAGCATTTATGGATGACAGAGAATCAGTTACAATTAAACTGTCAATCTTTGATACATAGATGCATTTCAGTGCAAGGAGTATGGCAAACAGTTCTGTCTGAAGGGTAGAGGCCCAATTATTGATGCGTACTCCAATTTCTTTAAGAGAGCCATCACTCTGTACGACAACAGCAGCACTACCAGCTGCACCAATGGATTGGTGAACAGAACCATCAGCGTAAATAATTTGCGAGAGTGTGTGCTGTGTGACTAAGTTATCAATACAGCTTAAGGCCTCATGTTTGGCTTCAAGGCGAAGTTTTGGTTGTGATTTAAGAAGTAGTTTGGGGGGAATGGAGGAATGGTAGTTGGAATGGGGTAATATTCCATGGAGCGGAGAAGTGCCGCTGTTGCTTACTTGACATAGATCATGTATCTGATTCATGCGGAGGTCGGTTCCAGTTTTTTCGATCCATCTGGAGGAGTGTTCACCAGTGCTGAGGAAAGTTTGGAGGGCTTCTGTGCAGGGGTTTGAATGAGCTTGCCTGAGCATATTAACCCCAATTAGGATATTTCTTTCAGTAACACGATCTCTGATGCTTGGAATATCAAGTTCTTTTTGCATATTTAAAATTTTGGCAGTACGAGGGCATCCTAAAATGATCCTCATTGCTTCGTTCTGCAGTTTTTCCAGCCCTCCTTCAAGCTTCCAGTCAGACACAAGAGCAAGTAGTGGCGCAGCATAATCAACCAATGATCTAATATAAGCAAGATACATCATTTTCACAATTTTAACATTAGCACCATACCTGGGGTGAAGCCCTGCCACAACTCTAAGTGCTCTTAGTCGTTCTTTGTATTGGCGATAAAGTCTTGTTACAACAGGTCCAAGTAGTGGAACCTCAAAACCTAGATACCTGTATCTGCTTACATATTCTAGAAGAGACCCATCATGCAATTAGATCTGACGAACTGTGCCTCTCTGTCGAGGAGGACGCCTATTGAGTATCTTTGTTTTATCAGTAGAGATTATCAACCCCAGGTCCTGACACGAGGCTAGTACATGATTAAGAATGTTTTGGGTGTTGGAGAATCCGGTGGTGTGAATCATTATATCATCAGCAAAACTAATCACATAATGATGGGGCTGACTAGGCATAGCATTAAGTAATGCATTATATAAATATTGAACAGTGTGGGACTGAGCACACCTCCCTGTGGGGTTCCTAATTCAAAGTCTTTAGTTACACATTTATGTCCCTGGAACAACACAGACGATTTTCTGTTGGACAGGTAGCCTTTAATCCAGCGGAGAAGCCATCCTCCAACATCCATTCTGGCAAGTTCACTAATGATTACATGTCGGTTGGCTACATCGAAAGCGGATTTAAGGTCAAGGAAGGTAGTGTATGAGCTGTCAGTGTGCAGGGTGAGAAAGATGGCTATGCAATGATGCACGCTCCTTCCATTCATGAAACCATGTAACCGGGGAGACAAAAATTGTTTGATTCTGTACATGAGACGATTAAGAATCATTCTCTCAAATGTTTTACACAAGCAGCTAGTAAGAGATATTGGCCGAAATGCATTTTGTTGATTGGGCTTAGGAATTGGAATGATGAGGCTGTTGATCCAAGATTGAGGGAGCTCCCCAGTTACATAGCTCATGTTATATAATTCAAGTAATGGATTACCTGGTACTCGACACAGCAATCTGAGTATGTTGCCCTTAGTTAGTGCTGCATCAAGTTCATAATTAGTGAAAGGAATGTTGCAATCATCTGCCTTGCTGAGCATAAAGCAAACAAGTCTCTCCCTTGCATCATATTTGTCATTTAATTTTGCCTGTGTGGTACTGGGAAGATTGTCATAGCTAGATGTAGCAGCCCAAGCACTGACTAACTCATTCGCCCTATGTAAGGGATGAGGGTGCGCGATCTGCCCAGTTCTGTTACCCTTAATTCTATTTATGTCCCTCCAAGCCCGGCTAAGTGGGGTGTGAGCATTAAGACCGTTGACAAATTTTTCCCAGTCTGTTTGCCGCAGCTCTGTCATACGCTCTCTGGCAGCAGCAAGGGCAGTTTGGAAGAGCCTCAGCATTCCAGGGGTACGATGTTTTCTATAGGCTAGGCCTAGTCTGCGAGCAGTACGTTTCAGTGTACGAAGTTTAGAATCATTGTAATAAGTATGGTTTTTGAAGGAGGTATGATTATTATGGAAGTTTGTTGGGTTTAGAGTACCAAGAGGTTTTAGTGGCGGCTCTAAGTAGTTCTGAATACTGCTCACAAGGTCATTGTTAAAGGTCTCTACAGAGGAACACTCATATGAATTATACCAGTCAGTCATATGTGCAACAAAGTCTTCATCCTGATCAGTGGGAACATTAAAACGTTTCCGTTTGAATATCCCACCAGGAAGGATAGTATTACAAATATCTAGTGAGGTTAGCCTAGGGAAATGATCAGACGCTATATCTGTTACAATGGAAGACTCACAGCTGGCAGAAGTAATGTTGAAGCCCAGGCACAGATCAAGGACGCCTCCATAGATATGTGTGGGTTCAAGATCACCTACAATTTGGACATTATCATGACTGTTTAAGAGTGACAACAGTTGATTACCATTACGATTACCAAACTGTGAGTTTCCAATGTTTTTGTGTCTCGCATTGTAATCGCCAATAATAAGAGTAGGCTCAGAATGAGCACAAGTTGGGAGCTCCAAGTAATTAAATTTATCAGCAGGAGCATACAAGTTAAATATGTTGAGAGCAGAGTTCCCTATATAAATCCTAACACCTTGATATTGTAACCCCTCTGTTTTCTTGTGTGCAAGAAGTTGATGGGGAAGCGATTTTTTAATATATAGAACACAAGAGTTAGTAGATTTGAGGTTATATGCAACAAATGATGGTAATTTAGGGGGGTTGGGATTTTTCAGGGACTCTGCACTCTTGTAGACACACAACATCAATGGGTTCGGTGGTTACTTTATGATGAAGGTCAGGAAGTCTTTTTCTAAGTGATGCAATATTCCAGCTTAATATAGACAGTTTATGCGAGTTTTGATCCATTATAGTAGTCCTGGGATCATCTCGAGTTTCTCAGCATAATGAAAAAATTGTTCATATAAATAGCAGACCTTATCAGTGTCAACAGTGCTACCCTTGTCCATGAGTTTTGTAAGTGCACTTCCAGTTGTAAGGCCTCGTGGGAGTCTTTGTAAACCCAGAGCACGACGCTGTTTATGTGTGAATGCATGATAGGTGACACCACCACTCACATTCCCTCCTCCACTAACATTACACGCGACACTACAACTCTCATCACAGCGCACTACCAACATTGTGTTCATTACATTTATCAACAGTATTGTATTCAACATTAATGTCTATGTGACTACCCTCATCACACTCTGCACCACCACTTATATTACGCTCATCACTATTACTAACATTATAGACACCACCGCTCTCATCACACTCTTCACCACACACTTTTATTACGCTCATCACTTTTACATAACATTATAGACACCATTGCCCTCATCACACTCTTCACCACCACTTATATTACGGTCATCACTATTACTAACATCATTGACAACCATAGCCATTCATTATGATGCTCACTAACAGTTATCAACACAAGTATTATATTCGTCATTACTGTGATTAAGAACACCACCACCACCTTGTTCAGCAACCTTATACTTGCTTTCACAAATTGTGACAATCTTGTTTTGGTACACTCTACACATCTTTCCTTGTGTTGTTCAAGTTGTTGTTTCAGGAGAAATTGTTGTGTTTCCAGTACTTTTATGCGCGACATCAGGTTGTATACCACAGGAGCAAGACTTGGAACATCTGGAGACGTGAAGTCCCGGTCAGCTGAGCTCCTTGGCTGACTGTCAGCTGACTCAGCTAGGCTGGTATTAACAGCCGACGTGATGGGGTCTGTTGACGTGCTCCCCAGGTGAGGTGCTCAACCCCATTGTCTGAGGGCAGGCATGAGCCAGTATTCAGACCCGAGGTACCTGGTAGTCCTGGGGAACCATTATGAGGGGTACAGGGTGAAGTGCGGTTGGCTGCGATGCGATCAGCCCTCACACTGCAGTTAGCATGAGCTGCTGTGACTCCTGAGGTCTTACAATTGATACATTGTTTAGACCACAGTCTGTTGCTGTTTGATCATATATAACACCGTTCAGAAGGATGAGCATTGGCACACACTGCACACCAGTGTGACTTAGATGGGCATTTTCTGGCAATGTGGCCCCAGCGTTGGCACTTATAACATCGTTGAGGAGGTCTGTACAATGCAATGTAACAGCGTCTGTTGAGGGCTGCGCGGGAGTGAATATAGCGTGGCAGAGTCCCCTGGCCAGTCCACTCAGCTAATATCAGACCGTTGGAAAGTCGACGAGGGCTTGCAACTTGCTCTGACGCCAGATATTGAGGATTCAAGTGCTTGTTGACGTTGTAGATGACAATAAGCACTTCATGTGCCCTTGGTGGGGCTGCTCGGAGTTTGATGTTGGCATATTCGGGAGTGAGAAGTTTGTCTATAAATGCTGATTCATTAGGCACAAAGACGTAGTTATCCTCATCGTGGACAAACTTGATCGTTTTCTCTAGGTTGTCTGTATAGCTTCGAAAAACCAGTTACACTTGGTCTCTTGATCAGTGTTGTTAGGGAAATCTAAACCTGACAGCTTTGGGAGGGTGTGCGCCCACTGTATTGCTTTCAGCAAGCTTTCTCTGGAAGCCTCGTTCTTTTTTCCGAGCCTGTTTACTAAAATATGTTTCAAATCTGCCTTCACCATCATCTACGTCAACACTATCAGCTATACTCATAGCTGACAGGAGTTTCACACTGGCGATGGCTAAAGGATACCGGCGAATAGAAGGGACAAGGAAGGGATATTCACTCGCTAGACACAGGCAATATGGGTGTAGTGGCCTGCGGGTCGCAGTGCGATTTTCAAGGTCATTCACGGGCCACAGTCGTCTCGAGAGTTACCATATTGCACTACTCGTTAATTACTCCAAACCCGCAGCACTTAACATAGCTAGCACACGTGTCTAGGAATGACAGACAAATTTTCACTCTGTGGACAAATAAATCAGCACAAACTTAATATGTTTATAGATGAACCTCTGGCTTGTTACAGTTAAAAAGCCGTCTCCAAAGGAGTTACCAGGTACTAGCCTTTCAAAACGGAAAACTAATTCCAGTGTTTCACTAGGTATGTCACAACTCACACACAAGAGTTCTCACAACACCGAAGGTACGGCCGGAACACTGTAGAACGTTCACAAAGGCATTCTGGGATTCAGAAGAGATGTAACTGCAGTGTAACTTGACCTTCACTGGCTGGCTTGGAGTGCTGTTTAGCCTGGATCGGTTAAACTCGCCCTTATCCCATATGTAGATAATGGCAACCGAGCTAAGGGATACCGGTGAATAGGAAAGTCGAGGAAGGGACATTCACCTCACTGGACACACGCAGTATGGGTGTAAGTGGCATGCGAGTCTTATAGTGCCATTTTCAAGGTCACCAGCAGGCCAGACATTCCTCACTCATTTTAAGCCTACGTAGGTACTGATGGTAGCACAATGTCCTAAGTCAGTGAAATCCACTCGTGCAAATAGTTACAACAAACCTGCAGCACTTGACACTTCTGGCACAAACTTACAACAAATCTGCAGCACTTAACACTTCTAGCACAAACTTATTATGTTTATAAGTGAACCTCTGGCATGTCCCACTTAAAAAGTCAGTACTGCAATGCTCGTTAAATTGTTCTTAACTAAGCCACTACAGGAAACACTGGTATGCCAGCAGCACTGTAGAATGTATACGTAGACATGCTCGGGGGACAAGACAGCTGTAACTGCAGGCTACCTTAGCTTGTTCTGGCTAGCTTGGAATGCTGCTTTCAAGCCTGCTTGAATGTGCTTGCTAAGCCCGTGTCAACCACTTGGATATTTGCTTGTAGCAGGCAGGTAGGCACACAGGAGACATATTCGTAAGATGAGTGGAGTGCGGCACAGAGGACTGACACGGGCACTCGAGCATTTATGTGGTCTGGCAAAAACCGCCTCTAGACCATAAGTAAATAGAGGCGAATGGCTGAGTTCCAAATCGAGGAAGGAGGGAAGAGAGGCGAGGTGGAGTGAAGGTGTAGCCTCCTACAGCCACTTCAAATCAACATATTTGTGTTTCACTAGGTATATCACTAGTCACAGTTCACACATAAGAGTTCCAGCAGCAATTCAGCTGCGCTCCAACGATATTTGTTGCATAATGAGTTATCAGTAGGGTGAGATAAGCAGTTCTGATATAGAAGGCCTAGGACTTCACTCAACACACACGTCCTCTCCCCTCAACCACTCAGGCCTAACTGTGTTAACGTGACCCCCCTCTTTTTCAAAGAATGATAAGCTAGTAAACACACATACACAAACACACGTGTACACAGTAAATATTATAGTAGTTTATATTAGTGTATATCAATAAGGAATTGATTGTGAAATAATTCTATAATCTTCAAAAGAGTAGCGTAGCCTAATGTGATATATGAAACCCCCCCTTTCTTAAGACTAAGACAAAAGTGCATGCGCACGCACACACACATACACACCCATACACTCACATGTAGCGACCAGTGAAGAGGCAGGGCCAGGAGCTTGGACTCGACCCCTGCAACCTCAACTAGGTGAGTACAACTAGGTGAGTACATACACATACACACATACACACACACATACACACACACACACACACAAACCTAACCTAACACATTACCTCATAAATCCCCACCACACACACACATTTTTACGATAACCTGAAGCAGCTAGAACATCCCAACAGGATAAAAACAAAATGTAATCTCAAAAGGGAGGACGTAAAGGCAAGGGAACCGATGATGGCTGGTCGGAAAAGGAAGAATTGGTAGAATGGCTTAAGAACAAAATGGAGCAACAATGGGAGAAATACTTAAACGAGCTTTGCAATAACATGTTAGAGCAAATATCTGCAGAGAGCAAGAATTGGGAATCATGAGCTGTAGTAGCTGAGGCAAAGATACAGAGATTGGAGGAAGAAATGGATGTGCTGAAGAAGGATCTAAAGATTAGGTCCAAAAGGAGCAAGATGACTGAAATGGGAACATCAGCAGGCAGCGAGGGGACTGAAGGAGGGGATGGAGATCAGCAGTCTTTTGTAGCAGTAATATCAATCCATTATGGTGTCTGGGAGATTATTAGGGAAACAGCAAAGGAGATGGTTAAATCAGATCCAAAGATAGAGAGGGAAAAGAAATGGGAAGAGGAGAGGGAGAGGTCAATAATTATTCATGGGCTTCAGGAGGCTGAAGGGAGCTGTAATCCAATTAATTGTTTCTCCTTTGTTTACCATCCGATTTCCTTTAGTTTTGGTACACAAAACTAAGTGTTTTCTCTCTTTCCTGAAAAATATTTATCAAAAATATACCTCAAACAACAACTGAGAAAAGACTGAAAAAGGACTGATTTACTGAATATGCCCTTGGGGCGATTTATTCCTATATGGGACGACGTAAGGTTGTTTGGACACTTGGTGCCGAGAGTACAATGCTAACACGATTTTTCTTAGGGGCCTTTTCCTCTAAATAACTTATCTTTATTTCACAAAAAAATAAAGTTTGTTAGTTCTTGGAATGTTGCAAAAAATCTTCCCTTTACTCCCACATAACTCCCAAAGTATTTGGAATATTTCCAAAAATTGCCCGAAGTAAATTAGAGAAATCATTATTCTACAATTTCTGTGAATATTACTCCATTTAATTAAGTAATTAAGGAAGAAATAAATACATTAGGCGAATAAGTTACTTCAGACATATTGGCCTGGAGCGCCGGCCGGCCCGCCGTCTCAAAAACAAAAAAAAACAAAAAAAAAAATTCGCTAAAATCGCGTTTGTTTGGGTGCATTTCTTAGTAAACTGGTGTTCTAGTGCAGTTATCCTCTTCAAAACACCGTTTTCTCTTACTTAAAGACGACATGGGGACGAGTAACTCATTTGTATCGAAATATTCCCGATGGTCTCTCTCGCCATATTATGGCCTGTTTTATTCAGTCTAGAGTATATAACATGTTTGCATGTTATTTATAGTGTTTATTTTGTCATATTAGATCAATTCTGATAGATAAATAAGCTGTAGAGTTGATATATAAGTTGATATAAGCGTAATAATGAAGTGATTTCTCCTGGTTCTCTCTGGAGTGGGAATATGGCCGAGGGTTCCTAGATGCTTCCTGATTGGCTGACACTCTACGGATAACCTCCGCCTACTTTTATATGATGCCAATTAGTCAGTTATTATATTAGCAAGAATAATGCAAGAAAAAGCTATAAAAAAACAAGGAAAAAATTCCAAAAAATATATGGGCTGTGAGCAGACGTGCTACCTATATCGCCGTCACCATACCTGATATAAATTACTATAATTTCTTGTAGAAACGTCGTAGAACATTGATTCTGGTACCATTGTGTTGCCAAAGAGTTAAGCTATTTTTCTGTATATATAACTCAATTTCCATAATTTTTCGATTTTTTTTTGAGAGCGCGCGGAAAATTGCCCTATCGCCCCCTGAAGGGCAGACTTATGATGAAAGAAAGCATTGGGAGAAAACAGAGATTAAGAACATCATTGCAGTAACAGGAGAGAGGGACACATCTCAGGTAGAAAATTTTCAGACTTGGGGGGGGGTATTCGAGGGAAAAAAATCGACCAATCAAATTGACATTCAAGACAGATGTGGTATGGAACAGGATACTACAACAGAAACCACTGTTAAAGGACTCTCCAGATTATCAAAAAATGTTCCTCAATCGAGACAGAACATGCAAGGAAAGGCAACAACTGAAAGTGAGAGCAAGACATAACCAGTGGAAGGAAAGAGAGACAGGACAGGCAATGACAGACAGGAAAGCTTAGCCTTTGGGGGAACATTAAACACAAATGCTTACAGAAACCTCTCAACCTGTCACCACATATCAACCAAACACAGTAAACAGAATCGAACCTCACTCCACCACGCCCCTAAGCACTAATTCCACAATCACAGTAGCCTCCCATAATATTCTGCCCTGCCTTCCACCCTCCCAGCCTGCACCTTCCTCTTCCATCTCCCAAAATACAGTAATGGAAAGGAAGCTATAGGTATGGTACACCAATGCAGATGGAATAACAAATAAGAGTGAAGAGTGGCAAGAACGCATCATTGATACATCACGTGACATCTTAGTACTAACAGAGACAAAACTTACAGGGATAACAGATGCAATTTTTCCATATGGATATCAAATTATGAGGAAAGAGAGAACAGAGGAGGGGGAGGAGTAGTATTGCTCATAAAAAACCAGTGGAGTTTTGAGGAGATGGGAGGAATGGAAAGAAGGGAAACAGACGACTTCATTGTAGGAACACTTCAGACTGGTGGTCCAAAGGTGATGATAGCAGTGATGTATAACCCATCACTTAACAGCAGGAGAACAAGAGAACAGTATGATGTGTGAAATAGGGCAATGGTGGATACACTAGCTGAAGTGGCCAGGAGGGCTCATATGGGTAGGACAAAATTGCTTACTATGGGGGATTTTAATCATAAAAAGATTGACTGGGAAAACCTAGAGCCACATGGGGGACCAGAAACATGGAGGGCTAAGATGTTGGAGACTGTATTGGAGAACTTCATGCACCAATATGTTAGGGATACAACCAGAGAGAGAGAAGAGGATGTTGCAGCAAGGCTGGATCTCATATTCACCTTGAATAGTTCAGACATAGGGGATATCACCACGAAAGCCCCCTTGGCGCTAGTGATCATGATGTCCTGAGTTTTGAATATCTTGTAGAGTTAACAGTGGAGAATGCAGCAGCACAAGAACAGAGAAACCGAACTTCAAAAAAGGGGACTACATAGGAATGAAAAGTTTCCTGCATGAAGTGCAGTGGGAAAGAGAACTAGATGGAAAGACAGTAAATGAAATGATGGAAATAGTGACCACTAAGTGCAGGGAGACAGAGGAAAAGTTCATACCAAAGGGCAACAGAAAAAAACGGTAAGACCAGAGTGAGCCCATGGTTTAAATGGAGGTGTAAAGAGGCCAAAGCCAAGTGTGCTAGAACATGGAAAAGATATAGAAGGCAAAGGACTCAAGAAAACAAAGAGCTGAGCAGAAGAACCAGAAACGAATATACAGGGATAAGGAGAGAGGCCCAGAGGCAATATGGGAACGACATAGCATCAAAAGCCAAATCTGAACCAAAGTTGTTATACAGTCACATTAGGAGAAAAACAACAGTCAAGGACCAGGTAATCAGGCTGAGGAAAGAAGGGGAGCTGACGAAGAGTGACCAAGAAAAATGTGATGAACTAAACAAAAGATTTAGAGAAGTATTCACAACAGAGTCAGGAATGCTTCCAGCAAACTGTGGAGGTAGGGTGCACCGGCAGGTGCTGGACACAATACACATAACCAAGGAAGAGGTGAAGAAACTGCTAGACGAACTCGATACCTCAAAGGATGTGGTCCCAGATAACATATCTCCATGGATACTGAGAGAGGGAGTAGAGGAACTGTGTGTGCCGCTAGCAGCAATCTTCAGCAAATCTATCAAAACTGGGTAGTTGCTGGAGGCGTGGAAGACAGCACATTTAGTTCCAATTTTTAAGAAAAAGGACAGACAGGCTGCATTAAACTACAGACCAGTGTCACTGACTTGTATAGTATGTAAAGCCATGGAAAAGATTATCAGGAGAAAAGTAGTGGAACCCATTGAAAAGATTGGGCTCATACATGACAGTCAGCATGGCTTCAGAGATGGGAAATCTTGTGTCACAAATCTACTTGAGTTCTACGATAAGGTAACAGAAGTAAGACAGGAGAGAGAGGGATGGGTAGATTGCATCTTTTTAGATTGCAAGAAGGCTTTTGACACAGTACCACACAAGAGACTGGTGCAAAAATTAGAGGAGCAGGCAGGAATAACGGGGAAAGTACTGCAATGGTTCAGGGAATACCTGACAGGAAGGAAACAACGAGTGTTGGTACGTGCTGAAGTGTCGGAGTGGGCGCATGTGTCGAGTGGGCTTCCACAAGGTTCAGTCCTAGGCCCGGTGCTATTTCTTGTATACGTGAATGACATGGTGGAAGGAATAGATTCAGATTGTTCGCTGATGATGTGAAACTGACGAGGAGAATACAAGTGGGCGAGGATCAGTTAAGATTGCAAGGGGATCTGGACAAACTACAAGTATGGTCCGACAAATGGCTCCTGGAGTTTAACCCCAGTAAGTGTAAGGTCATGAAGATTTGGGAAGGACACAGAAGACCGCAGACAGAGTACAGGTTAGGAAACCAACAGCTGCAAACGTCAGTTAAACAAAAGGATCTTGGGGTAAGCATTATAACAAACATGTCCCCTGAGGCACACTTCAATCAAATAACTGCTGCAGCATATGGGAGATTGGCAAGCCTGAGATTGGCATTTAAACATCTGAGTAAGGAGTCATTCACGACATTGTACACCATGTACGTAAGGACTATACTGGAATATTAGCGCCAGTTGGAACCCTCACTTAGTCAAACACGTCACGAAATTGGAGAAAGTGCAAAAATTTGCAACACGATTAGTCCCGGAGCTGAGGGGTATGTCTTATGAGGAGAGATCAAGGGAACTCAACCTGATGACACTAGAAGATAGGAGGGATAGAGGGGACATAATAACAACATATAAAATCCTAAGAGGCATTGACAAGGTGGGCAAGGAACGAATGTTTCAGAGAGGGGATACAGAAACAAGGGAACACAATTGGAAGTTGAAAATCAATATGAGTCATAGGGATGTTAGGAAGTATTTCTTTAGTCTTAGAGTTGTCAGGAACTGGAATAATCTGGAGAGTGAAGTAGTGGAAGCAAGTTCCATAAATAGCTTGGGACTCTGGTGGGGTTAGCGGGGAGGGTGGGAGAGGCAAAGATTAGCGCTAGAGAGGAGTGTAGAATTGAGCCATGTCTTAACCCTAAAGCTAAGGCGAAAGTGGGTCAGAGAATGGTACCTGTCATAGAAGGTACCTGTCAGCGAATCCAAGGTTATTTGTAAATAGGGTTAGGAGCAGGATCATGCAAGGAGTAGAAAAGGTTGTGTTGGTTTGTGGGTCTGCGAATGTCTTCGTCAAGGAGAGAGGTCCAGTAGTCGTGTCGTGTCTCAAGTTTGTCTATCTGTCTGTCACTGAGCGTCTTCCAGTACAGATTCAGCGCAGGAATGTCTAATTGGGCATGGAGAGACTCACTTGTGGCGAAGTCCTCCCATCTGACTTTCAAGCACCCAGCGCAGCGCCTTGTTTGGACAAGCTGCATTTTAAAAGTAAGTCGTTTAGCTGCAGAAAGAGAGCTAGAGGAGAGTAAGTTATCAGAGGACGTATTAGGGATTTGTAGAGGCATGTTTCAGCTTGTAGAGGCCCGCAAGGGCCTTACTAGCTATTGCATGTCTTGAGTGAATGTGTCCGTGTAAGCGAAGAAGGTAGTCAAGATTAACGCCAAGGACAGTGACAGATTTTGTGAGGGGGATATAAATACGGGTGTCAGCGTTCTGAGCTCGACGGGTTTAGGAGGATCACGTTTCCTGTAGTTTAAATATGTAATGCTGGATTTAGCTGCATTGGATTGATCCTCCATTTTTGTTCCCAGATGGCTATCCTGTCGACCTCATTTTGTGTTTTGTGTGTGAGTGTATCTATATTGGCATGAGTTTTAAGTTGTGTAATATCGTCTGCATAGGCTAGTGTTTTGGTATACAGATGTTGGAATGTCGTTAGTGTATAAAAATGTAGAGGGTGGGGGAGAGGACAGACCCCTGGGGTACTCCGGCATTTAGGGGTGAAGTATCAGAGTAACACCCTTGAAATTTGATTCTCATGGTACAGCCGTCTAGGAATTTTGCAGAGGAGTTTACGAGTAGTGAGAGGCAGGTTAAAGTTAGTGCAGAGTTTGTACTTGAGCCCTTCGTGCCAGACAGTGTCAAAAGCTTTTTCAACGTCTTTTACAACCAGGGCTGTCCTGTTTCTTTGTTTTGTTTTTTATGTGGATGTAGTTGAGAATGATGTTAATGGCATCCTGTGTGGATCTGTGTGTTCTGAAGCGAAACTGGCCATCAGAAAGTAGAGTTGTGTTCCAGGTATCTGCAAAGGTGATGGTTGATGAGTTTTTCAAAGAGTTTTCCTAAAGTTTCGAGGAGGCTGATAGGGCGATAGTTTCTAGGATCAGAGTGGTCGTTTTTGGGTTTAGGAAGGGCGATAGCAGTAGCAGCTTTGAAGAGGGAAGGGAAGTATCCAGAGGCAAGGGAGGCATTGAGGAGGTTTGTGTAGGCAGTAATGATAGAGTCAGGAAGGTGTTTTAGGCCAGAGACACCAGGAGCCTTGGGAGGAAGGTGTCTGAGGAGAGTGTTAATGTCTGTGTTGGTAAAAGGAGTGTCGAGTTCTTGGGAGGAGGTAAGAGAGTCTAGATGTATGTGACTATCTTGTGTTGTTTCTTGTGTGTGTGCAGTGTTCCAGTGTTCTATGTTCTGAATGTGTTGAATAACGTTAGGGTGAGGTGGGTGAGGGTGGAAGATGTTCTCCCAGATGTGTTTGAAGATGTTGGTAGCAGCCTGTGGGTCTGAGATGTGTGTTGTTGTGGGTGATGTGTTTGAATTTGTTGGTGGGAGTTGTGCCTCTGATATTTTTGATAAAGTTTCAGAAGGCTTTAGTGTTTTAATACGTGTTTTCCGCTTTTGTATGAGTTGTGACCAGTGATTTTGTGGTCTTGGTCAGGCTGTGTAAAATGTTTTTTTCAAAGGTAAGTGAGATCTAATCAGACTTGATTAAATCTGTGTGTGTGTTGTAGAGGAATCGGTTGTGGTAGCAGATAATTAGTCTTCTTGTTCTGAGTGACGGTTTGAAGGAATAATGAGTGGTGTGAGTTTTCTTTGGTATTGCCGTGTTGGCTGCTTGTGTAATGGTGTCCTGGATGAGATCAAGTTGAGTATAGATGTCAGAGATAGGTTTGTTGTTGTAATCATAGGTGAGGTTAATATTGTCTATGTGTTGTTTGAAAGCATCCAGGCAGCGTTCTTGTAGGAGAAGGAAGGTGTGGTTGGAATGAGGATAGGGTTGGAGGAAATGTGTAAGATGACTGAGATGTGATCAGCGCTTGTAATAAGGCCAGGTGAGATGTAGTGTTGAAATAAAGAGCTGGCTCGGTTTGCCAGAATGATGTCTGGTTTGCCTTGGCCCGTGTGGTTGTAGAAGGTAATGAAGTCTGGGCAGTGTGAATTTGTAGTAGTGTGAACTTGTAGTAGTGTGAACTTGTAGTAGTGTGTGCTTGTAGTAGTTTGGACTTGTAGTGAGGACTTGGAATAGTGTGGACTTGTAGCAGTGTGGACTTGTAGCAGTGTGGATTTGTAGCAGTGTGGACTTGTAGTAGTGTGGACTTGTAGTAGTGTGGACTTGTAGTAGTGTGGACTTGTAGTAGTGTGAACTTGTAGTAGTGTGGACTTGTAGTAGTGTGGACTTGTAGTTGTGTAGACTTGTAGCTTGGAATCGTAGTAGCGTGGACTTGTAGTAGTATGGACTTGCAGTAACGTGGACTTGTAGTATTGTGGAATTGTAGTAGTGTGGGTTTGTAGCAGTGTGAACTTGTAGTCGTGTGTACTTGTAGTGTGAACTTGTAGTAGTGTGTACTTGTAGTGTGGACTTGAGCAGTGAGGACTTGTAGTAGCGTGGACGTGTAGCAGTGCTGACCTGTAGAAGTGATGACTTGTAGTGTTGACTTGTAGTAGTGTTGACTTGTAGTAGTGTGGACTTGTAGCAGTGTGGACTTGGACTTGTAGTAGCTTGGAATCGCAGTAGCGTGGACTTGTAGTAGTGTGAACTTGTAATAGTGTGTACTTGTAGTAGTGTGCACTTGTAGGAGAGTGGTCTTGTAGTATTGTGGGCTTGTAGCAGTGGAGACTTGTAGTAGCATGGACTTGTAGTATTGTTGACTTGTAGCAGTGTGGACTTGTAGCAGTGTGGACTTGTAGCAGTGTGGACTTGTGGTAGTGTGGACTTGCAGTAGTTTGGAATCGTAAGACCAATAAGCCTTACCTCCATTGTGGGAAAGTTTATGGGAAACAATTTAAATTGCCCAAGCAATTCGTAGCTATCTTGACAGGCACAGATTGATTAATGAATCTCAACACGGTTTTACAAAGGGGCGTTCCTGTCTTACGAATTTACTAACTTTTTTCACTAAGGTGTTTGAGGAGGTAGATCATGGTAATGACTATGACATTGTGTATATGGACTTCAGTAAGGCTTTCGATAGAGTTTCACATCAGAGGCTATTGAGGAAACTTAAGGCACACGGAATTGGAAGAGAAATTTTTTTCCTGGGTAGAGGCATCGTTAACAAATAGGCAGCAGAGAGTTTGCATAAATGGGGAGAAATCAGAATGGGGCACGTCACAAGCGGTGTTCCTCAGGAGTCAGTGTTGGGCCCCTTGGAAATATAAACACAAATGCAGTATAATGTGATCCTTTATTGACAACGTTTCACCCACACAGTGGGCTTTTTCAAGTCACACACGGATCTACCTGGGGTTGGAAGGTACAAGAGTATTTATAGTCAGAATGTTGAGGTCAGGTGGAGAATGCTGCATCTGATGATCTATCGGGTGGGGTTATAGAGTCTTGGGTAGCTTGGCAGGGGTATTGGACAAGTTGTAGACCTTCTGCAGTGTTCTATGTTCTTATTTGGGATGCGATGGAAGAGTTTTTGGCGAGTGGTTAGCTATGTTTATAGGGCCATTGTTTGGTTGAAATTTTTGGTTATAGAGAATAAGCGATGAAATTTCCAGGATTCTTCGTATTGAGTGTTTCTTCTGTGGCTATAAGTCTTGAGTTTCTGGTAGTTAATTAAATGGTTGTGTGAATTTGCGATGTTGTACACAGGCATTCTTTGTTTCGTCAGTTCCTGCTTGCTATTGGGGTTCTGAAAATGCTTGTTTGGAGGTCTCTTGATGTTTCGCCCACATATAATTGTTGCAGTCATTCAAGGGATTATGTATACCCCCGCAGAGGATGGAGGCTTGTCCTGCTAAATGGTGATGTCCTTGATGGTCGTGGTTGTGGAGGTAGATACTTGGAATGATGTTTTGGCAAAGATGTTGGAAACATGTTTGGGAATGGAGTTGTTGGGGAGGACTATGTATCTCTTCTCGGCAGTGTCTTCTCTGGGTGTGTTGAAGAGTTTAATGCCGCCGTTCTGCAGTCTCTGATGAAGTGACGAGGATAGTGGAGTTTAGAAAATACTTGTTCAATTTATAGTGCATTTTCCTCAAGGAACTCATTGCTGCAGATTCTGAGTGCCACGTAGGAAGAAGCCTATAATCACACCACGTTTGGTTTTGGTGTCGTGGTGAGAGTAGAAGTGGAGAAGATTTGTTTTGGTTGGTGGTTTTCGATAGACTTAAAACGAAGTTCGTGGTCAGCTTTGCAGAGCAGAACATCAAGAAAAGGAAGAGTGTTGTCGACTTCTTCTTTAAGTGGGGAACTGGATTTAAGGCTCGGGCCCGGTTGAGCTTGTCTTGGAGAGCTTGAACGTTGAAGCGTTTAGGAGTTATGAGGGAATGTCGTCAACATAACGGAGCCAGGTGACAGACGAAGGAATAATGTGGAGAAACGTTCGGCTTCTAGATGTTCCATGTTAAGTTCGCCAGGACTGCACTGAGTGGTGAACCCTGGGTAGTCCAAAAGTCTGCTGAAAGAGGTGATTTTCGAAGGAGAAACACTAAAGCAACACATAGTTCAACAAGGTCGATGAAATCGCTGGCTGGAATGGGAAGATCAAGGAATCGTCAATTTTCCTTTCGCAAGAGATCGATGGCTTGTGTAGTAGGTACTTGGTGAATAGGGAAGTCACGTCAAGGCTGGAAAGTTCTTGTTCCTGATGTTTATGTTTTCGAAAAGCGGGTTGAGAAGATCACCCGAGGTTTGAGATGTGCTGGACTGATAGTGCCCAAGAGTTTATAAATACTCTCGTACCTTCCAACCCCAGGTAGATCCGTGTGTGACTTGAAAAAGCCCACTGTGTGGGTGAAACGTTGTCAATAAAGGATCACATTATACTGCATTTGTGTTTATATTTCCATTGTGTCGGTATTTTATACCATTTATTTCCGTTGGGCCCCTTGTTGTTCACAATTTACATAAACAACATGGATGAGGGAATAAAAAGTGACATAAGCAAAATTGCTGATGACACCAAAATAGGCCGTCCAATTCATTTTAATGAGGACACTAGAGCACTCCAGGATGATTTAAATAGACTGACGCAATGGTCGGAGAAGTGGCAGATGCAGTTTAATATTGACAAATGCAAAGTTCTAAATGTTGGACAGTTAAATAACCATGCCACATATAAACCAAATAGTGTAGATCTTAATACTACCGATTGCGAAAAGGATTTAGGAGTTCTGGTTAGCAGTAATCTAAAACCAAGACAACAGTGCATTAGTGTTGGCAATAAAGCTAACAGAATTCTTGGCTTCATATCTAGAAGTATAAATAATAGAAGTCCCCAGGTTGTTCTTCAACTCTATATATCCTTGGTTAGGCCTCATTTAGACTATGCTGCTCAGTTCTGATCACCGTATTACAGAATGGATATAAATGCTCTGGAAAACGTACAGAGGATGACAAAGATGATCACATGTATCAGAAATCTTCCCTATGAGGACAGACTGAGGGCCCTGAATCTGCACTCTCTCGAAAGGCGTAGAATTAGGGGGGATATGATTGAGGTGAATAAATGGAAAACAGAGGTAAATAAAGGGGATGTAAATAGCGTGCTCAAAATTTCCAGCCAAAACAGCAATGGTTTCAAGTTGGAAAAATTCAGATTCAGGAAGGATATAGGAAAGTACTGGTTTGGTAATAGAGTTGTGGATGAGTGGAACAAACTCCCGAGTACAGTTATTCAGGCTAAAACATTGTGTGCTGGACAACTTTATTGTGGTGGTGGACAACTTGATTGTGGTGGTGGACAACTTTATTGTGGTGGTGGACAACTTTATTATGGTGGTGGACAACTTTATTGTGGTGGTGGACAACTTTATTGTGGTGGTGGACAACTTTATTGTGGTGGTTGACAAATTTATTGTGGTGGTGGACAACTTTATTGTGGTGGTGGACAACTTTATTGTGGTGTTGGACAACTTTATTCTGGTGTTGAACAAATTTATTGTGGTGGTGGACAACTTTATTGTGGTGGTGGACAACTTTATTGTGGTGCTGGACAACTTTATTGTGGTGGTGGACAACTTTATTGTGGTGCTGGACAACTTTATTGTGGTGGTGGACAAATTTATTGTGGTGCTGGACAACTTTATTGTGGTGCTAGATAACTTTGTTCTGGCGTTGAACAAATTTATTGTGGTGGTGGACAACTTTATTGTGGTGCTGGACAACTTTATTGTGGCGCTGGACAACTTTATTGTGGCGCTGGACAACTCTATTGTGGTGCTGGACAACTTTATTGTGGTGCTGGACAACTTTATTGTGGCGCTGGACAACTTTATTGTGGCGCTTGACAACTCTATTTTGGTGCTGGACAACTCTATTGTGGTGCTGGACAACTCTATTGTGATGCTGGACAACTCTATTGTGGTGCTGGACAACTCTATTGTGGTGTTGGACAACTCTATTGTGGTGCTGGACAACTCTATTGTGGTGCTGGACAACTCTATTGTGGTGCTGGACAACTCTATTGTGGTGCTGGACAACTTTATTGTGGCGCTGGACAACTCTATTGTGGTGCTGGACAACTCTATTGTGGTGCTGGACAACTCTATTGTGGTGCTGGACAACTCTATTGTGGTGCTGGACAAATCTGTTGTGGTGTGGACAACATTTGTGGTGTGG
>NW_026497317.1:0-81290 GCF_026875155.1 Cherax quadricarinatus | reverse complement strand
TTTTTATCTTCGATCTCAGTTGGTTACGGCTTGCAAAAAAATGGCAATTGGGACTTGAGTAGCTCACTCATTCCTTGCTGTCATCTGTGTAGGACCCATCTTGTTTAAGTAGGGGCCCAATACTGGACGTTGTTCTCGATTTTGATTTGGCATAAGAGAAGAAATACTTTGGGTTTCTTTCGATTTCATTTATGGCTTTTAGTTCTTCCCGCAATTCCTGACTCCTAAAGGATTGTTTTAGCTTAAGTTCGATGCTTGCTATTTCTGACCAGTGTCTCCCTACGCATTTCAGATATATTGACCTCTTTTAGCCGCTCTGTTATTCTTTTCCGTCGCCTGTAAAGGGAGCACCTGTCTTTCTATTTTACATCTACTCCTCCTTTTTCTTAGAGGAATAAGCCTTGTGCATACATCGAGTGCCACCGAGTTAATCTGTTCTAGGCATAAGTTGGGGTCTGTGTTGCTTAGTATATCTTCCCAGCTTATATCGGTTAGGACTTGGTTTACTTGGTCCCACTTTGTTTTTGTTATTGAAGTTGAATTTGGTGAATGCTTTCTCGTGACTAGTCTCATTATGTCGGTCTGGGGCTCCACGCATACATGTCTGAACTTCAATTATGTTGTGATCTGAGTATATTGTTTTTGATATGGTGACATTTCTTATCAGATCATCATTGTTAGTGAATATGAGGTCTAGTGTATTCTCCAGTCTAGTAGGCTCTATTATTTGCTTGTTTAAATTGAATTTTGTGCAGAGATTTAAAAGCTCGTGAGAGTGTGAGTTTTCATCAGAGCTGCCCCCCTTGGTGTTATTACTGCAACAATATTATTTGCTATATTCCTCCATTTTAGGTGCCTTAAGTTGAAATCCCCAGGAGCAAGATGTTGGGTGCAGGAGCTGGAAGATTTTCCAGACAGTGGTCAATTTTTAACAGCTGTTCCTGGAATTGCTGGGATGTTGCATCCGGAGGCTTGTAGACTACCACAATGACTAGGTTTTGGTTCTGACCTTTACTGCTAAAACTTCCACTACATCATTTGAGGCATTAAGCAGTTCTGTGCAAACAAGTGGACTCTACAATGTACAGGCCAACCCCCCCCCCTTTTGCCTGTTCACTTTTACATCTATAGGTTTGTAACCTGGGATCCATATTTCGTTGTCCAGTGATCCTTTTGTGGGCTGGATTACCTGGAGTTACTGGAAGTTTCCGGGGTCAAGCATCCGCTGGCCGTCTGTGACCAGGCCTCCTGGTGGATCGCTGATACCTGGCTGTTTGGGCTGCACGCAAACAGTACGAGCACAGCCGCTGATCAGTTGTTTTAGGGCTTTCCAGTGCCACTTAGAAGACCCAGCGGTCTGTGGTTCTGTTACTGGTTCCCTTGGCCAGTCTGGTCCCTGACTTTTGAATGGTTCGTTACCTTGCATTAGTAACCGCTTTTCATTGGTGGAGGTGACGATCAGGGTTAAACTTCTAGGAAAGAGTTTCGTGTTTGTTTGTTATGGCCTCGGATTTGTCGGGTGTATATAGTTGTATCTCCCTCTGCTTTCCAGGATTTACATGTTAAAACCTCATGCGTCCCAAGGCTTGGTTTCGTTCCTGGTTTGGTGACTGTATTCTGTGGTACATTCTATGTCCTTTCCCTGCCTAAAGTGCAGTTAGAGTGCACAATATTCAGCCTGGATAACCGTGACCTGAAGATGGTCATCAGGGGTTTGCCTCCCTAGTTTTATTTTCTTATCATTGGTTTTTATCTGGGTGCTTGATACATTTTTCCCCTTGAAGGTGAGATCCCTCCGATAATCATCCTGTCTTGACGTTTGTGTTCCCTATGGTGGACAAAATTCTTTCCTCTGAATTAATTTCCTCCTTTTACCATTTTTGATAATTGAATTCCTCCGGACTCATATTGTTTTCCTGGGCACACCCTGCTTTTTTGAGCCTGGCCTCAGTGTCTGATAACACTTCATCAGATTTTGTTTTCATCTGTTATAGAAGCTCGGTTGTGGTGAAGGCTTGTTTATGTTGGGCTTTGAATGACAAGATTAGCCTACAATTTATCTTGTGGGCAAGCTTTTCACCAGAAGCTGCCTCGGACTTTACTCTGTTGAACTACTCTCTGTGTTCTGTTAGATAGGAATTATATCCATCAAGGGGGTCCGTTATCCTTTTAAGCGCATTTTGCCATCGAAACTGTCTCATTTGCGAAGGCTAGCAAATCTTATATTTACATCTGATTCTTTTTCTTCTAGTGCATTTAGGACCTTGTCGTAGGATCAGTATTAGACAACAGGAGCGACCTTTCTAACCCATGTTGCCTGGTTGTGTAAGTGGGTTTCTGAATGGGTGGTATCTTGCTTCTTGGACCCCCCCTTTCAAAGATTTTTATGATATGGGATGTTAGTGCTATTGGTCTGTAGTTCTTTGCTGTTGCTTTACTGCCCCCTTTGTGGAGTGGGCTATGGTCTGTTTTTAGAACTGGGGACGACCCGTGTCCATGCTCCCTCTCCATGATGGAAAAGGCTCGTGATAGGGCTTTCAGTTCTTGATGACACAGAGTCCATGGTCTGGCCCTGGGGCAGAGTGCATGGGCATGTCATTTATGCCTGTTCGAAGCTTGGCGTCAGGATAACATCGATAGCTTGTGTAGTCAATTTTGTGGCTCTCTCTAAAAAATTCATTTTGGTCTTCGACTCCAGTCTGTAGCGCTTGCTAAAATAGTCATTGGGACTAACACTCATTCCTCCCCCCCCCCAAATTCCCCCCCCCCCCCCAAAATTTTTTTTTTTACCATTGTTATAGAAGTTTCAAGGTTTTAAATGAAGGCTGCTTTGATGTTGTCCTCTTTAAATACCAATGTGATTTTGTCCCAAATTTATCCATTTGGGCATCCCAAAAATTTTTTTTCCCCTGATTAAAACTGTTTAGATAGTTTTTGGATATCTGCTAAGGGGGGGAACAAATTTTCAAAAAATACAATTTACCAGCGAAAGTTGTTTGATTGACTGCAGATACAGACTTCATTGTGATTTGAATGGTTAATTTACTGTAATTTTTCAAATTTAAACCCGAATATTCAACTAATAACCCCCTTAAAATGAAGATTGGCTATTTGTATTTTATTTTTAACTTTACTTTTATATTTGGACGCTTCCGGTGTGAATTCCTGTTTTTATATTTGTTTTATAAGGGCCCCCAAAACCCGTCCGTTTAGTCTGCATTATAAAAAATCCCTTTGAAAAAACCCGGTCAAGGTTGGACCACCAAGGGTTCGAAAGTCGGACCTATCAATGGGGCACATTTAAAACATGTTGGTCGATGATTTGGGGTAACACATGAAGGAATACTGGAATTATTTAACAGTAATGTGTTAGTAAATGTGATTACAAAAATATAACTTGGTGTTGGGAAGAACCCGGGGATTCTTGCACTCCTACATGGATGCTAGTGGAGATAAAAACCCTTAATATGGACACTTGAAGCCAAACCCGTCCCCCCTGGAAGCGGGATGAGGTTCCTTATAACACCGGAAAATCTTGAGGGACAGTATAACTTTCACACAAATCCCGCATGAAACAAAATTGGGAAAAGAGCAACATCCCCCAAGAAAAAACAGGGGGCACAGCAAGTTAAGGAAAACAATAAGTGTCGGGGCCCCGGGTGTTCAATGCCTCCCCGCTCATAAGGGGGATTTCCCAAAAGCCCCGGTTCATCAAGCGGCATGGACAAGACCAAAAATTGGTACCGACCCGCCGGGGCCCGTGGCTCTGTTGGAATTTTGGGGCAGCCAGCGTAACAGCCCGGTTTTTCAGGCTCGATCAACCAGAGGCCTTGTCAACTGGACCGTGGGGGGGTTGACCCCTGGAACTCTCCAGGAAACTCCAGGTGACATTTTCCCCCTTGCAGTAAATCCTTTCACACTCATTCCCAAACTCTCTATGCGAAGCTTTAGCCTCAATTTTTCCCCTGAAGAAACAGAATCTCCTTCAACACTGGGTCGGATTCTAAAACACTACAAACCATTTTATTGGTAACAGCCCCCCCTAACTCCAAGAGCTTAGGAGCCCTGCTTTTCATCAGGGAAATATAGCAGGATTCTTTAGTTAAGTTCATGCTTGTTTTCTCTGACCTGTCCCCCTGGCATTTCAGATTTTTTGACCTCTTTTAGCCCCTTTATTCTTTTCCGTCGCCTGTAAAGGGGACCCTGCCTTTCTTTTTAATCTACCCCTCCTTTTTCTTAGAGGAAAACCCTTTGCATACATCGAGTGCCACCGATTTAATCTGTTCTAGGCAAAATTTTGGGTCTGTGTTGCTTAGTTATTTTCCCCAGCTTATATCGGTTGACTTGGTTTTTTGGCCCCATTTTTATGTTTTTTTTATTGAGTTGAATTTGGTAAATGTCCCTCGACTTTTCCTTTTTGTGGGTTGGGGCCCCAGAACATGTCGAACCTAAATTTTGTTGTGATCTGAGTATATTGTTTTTGTTGGGTGACTTCTTATCGATCATCTTTTTAGTGAAGATGGGCGTTATTCTCCATTTTTGTAGGCCCCCTTTTATTTCTTTTTAAATTTGAATTTTGTGCAGAGATTTAAAAAGCCGTTGAGTGGATTTTTCATCAGAGCTGCCTCCTGGTGTTTTCTGAAACAATATTATTTGCTATATTCCCCCTTTTTAGGTGTTTAAGTTGAAACCCCCCAGGACAAGATTTTGGGTGCAGGAGCTGGAAGTTTTTCCAGACTGGTAAATTTTTTAAAACGTTTCCGGAAAATTGCGGGGATGTTGCACCCGGGGGCTTTAGACTACCACAAGACTAGGTTTTGGTTTCCGCCCTTTTCCCGCTAAAACTTCCCACTATTTGGGGCTTAGCAGTTCTGTGCAAACAAGTGACTCGCAATGTACGGGCCCAAACCCCCCCCCCCTTTTGCCTGTTCATCTGTCACATCTGTATAGGTTGTAACCTGGGATCCATTTCTTTGTCAAGGTTTTTTTATGTGGGTTCAGTGAAAGCCCCGAACATTTCCCTTTTCCTCTGCAAGAGTCCCGGATGAAAGGTATTTTGTTGTTTTTGCTTTTAGACCCTGTATTATTTGCAAAGAAGAATGTTATCGGACTGGTGGTATTGTTGGTACTGGGGGGGGAAAGCCGCGAACATTGCCTTTGCCTCTGCAAGCAGTCCACGGATGAAAGGTATTTTGTTTGTTGCTGGCTTTAGACCCTGTATATTTGCAAAGAAGAATGTTATCGGACTGGTGGTATTGTTGGTACTGGGGGGGATTTTTTTTCTGGCATTAGTATCTGTATGTTGGTTTGGAGTGGAGGCCATCGACTGTGGTTCCACTCCAGGAATGACTGGATTTGGTGTACTATTTCTGCCATTTCCTGCCAGTTTTTTTTTCCTTCCTGGCACTAAAAAAACCTCTCCCTCTTGAGTGGTTGTGGCTACTCAGGTTTTCCCATGGCCTTTATGTTTTGTATCTTTTTGTCCAATTTAGATGGTGTGCCTTGCAATTTAAGTTAAAGCAGTCTTTCCTGTACTGAAGAGGGACAAATTTCAGGGTAAAAAAAACCTTCAAGGAAAAGAGTTTGCATTTTCCTGTTGTCATATGGGCACGGCATTTTGTAGGGTGATCATAGTTGCACGTCCCATCTGTTTTTTTCAGATTTACCATGCCTACAGATCCCAAAGTGCATGTATGTTCACAGGCTTGGTTTCCGTTTGCCTTGGGTTTGTGACTGTATTCCCTGTGGGTGCATGTATACATGTCTTTCCTATCCTCACTAGTACTAACAATGGAGCTCTCACTAGTTATTTCTGGTAATATATCCTCACTATTGCTAATGGAGTCCTCTTGTTTGCTATCTCCTATGGTATTACTACTCTGTAATATTGGTTTTATCTTGTCCTTGACTACACTTGTTTCCCCACTACAGCTCCTGTCTCCCTCGAGGTCATTTATATGCATTCCTTCATGTATACATTTACTGTCTCCCAGGACAGAAACCTCCATCCTCACCTTTA
The DNA here is from genome assembly GCF_026875155.1 of Cherax quadricarinatus. NCBI lineage: Eukaryota > Metazoa > Arthropoda > Malacostraca > Decapoda > Parastacidae > Cherax > Cherax quadricarinatus. Next base: position 75,271 of record NW_026497317.1, on the reverse strand, counting down.
AATGTCTCCCAGGACAGCACTATTAGCCCCACATTTACTGACTACCGGGGCAGCACCTCCTGCCTTACATTTTGACTACATGGCCAGCACCAAGGGTGATATCATCCAGCCTAGACTTTTTATTTTCCCAAATCTGTTATAGAATGCTTCAAGGTTTTCTATGAAGGCTGCTTTGATGTTGTCCTCTTTAAATCCCAAATGTGATTTTAGTCCACAAATTTATCTCATTGGGCATACCCAAAACACTTCCTGATTAATACTGCTTGTAGATAGTTCTTGGATATCTGCATAAGGGGCGTGACACAAATTTTCACAAATGACAATTTATCCATGCGAAAGTCTGTTGTTGACTGCAGACTACAGAGCTTCTTTAATGTGATTTGAATGGTTAATTTACTGTAATTTTACATTAACCTCTTGAATATCAACTAATAACCTCCTTAAAATGAAAAATCTGGCTATTTGTATTTCTTTTTTCTAATTTTAAACTTGTATATTTGGACAGCTTACTGGTGTGAATTCCCTGTTTTTTTATATTGTTTGATAAGGGCACCAAAAAACCCCGTCCGTTTAGTCTGCTGTATTACCCAAAAGAATCCGTTTGAAACGGTCAAGGGTTCGGACCAGCCAAGGGTTCGGAATCGTCGGAACCTGATCAATGGGTCACTTATTTAAAACATGTTGGGTCGATGATTTGGGCTAACCATGAAGGAATACTGGAAGTTATTTAACAGAGTAATGTGTTTTAGTAATGTGATTACAAAAGTATAACTTGCGTGTTGAAGAACCGGTGATTACTTGCAGCTCCTACATGGCATGCATAGTGGAGATAAAACACCTTAACTACTGGGAGCACTTGAAGTTCCTAAACCTGTACCCACTGGAATGCAGGCATGAGAGATACACGATTATATACACCTGGAAAATCTTAGAGGGACTAGTACTGAACTTGCACACGAAAATCACTCGCTATGAAAGCAAAAGACTTGGCAGACGATGCAACATCCCCCAATGAAAAGCAGGGGTCACTAGCAAGTTAAGAGAACACAATAAGTGTCAGGGGCCTGAGGCTGTTCAACTGCCCCCCAGCATACATAAGGGGGATTACCATAGACCCCTGGCTGTCATCAAGCAGGCACTGGACAAGCTCCTAAAGTTGGTACCGGGACCAGCCGGGCTGTGGCTCATGTTGGATTGTGTGCAGCCAGCATAAAAGCCTGGTTGATCAGGGCTCTGATCAACCATGAGGCCTTGTCAGACTGGACCGTGGGGGCGTTGCCCCTGGAAATCTCTCCAGGTAAACTCCAGGTGCCATTTCCTCCTTAGCAGTTAAATCCTTCTCACACTCATTCCCAAACTCATCTATGCGAAGCTTCAGCCTCCAATTTTCCTCCTGAAGAAGCAGAATCTCCTTCAACACTGGACTCTGAGATTCTAAAACACTACAAGCCATTGTACTTGGTAACAGCCCACGCTAACTCCCAAGAGCTTAGGAAGCCCTGCTTTTCATCAGGGAAATATAGCATCTCCTGCCGAGTCTTCTGATTTCATATGGAGTGATTTCTGTGTGCAAGTTTGGTACCAATCCCTCCAGGACCTTCCAAGTGTTTATCACGTATCTCTCGCCTGCATTCGAGGGAACACAGATCAAGGACCTTCAACTGCTTCCTGTAGTTTAGGTGCCTTATCGCACTTATGTGTGCCATGAAGTCTTTGTACAATCTCCAGGTCTGCAATGTCACCATCCTTGTAGGGGGCCATTAGTGTACAGCAGTATTCCAGCCTAGAGAGCACAAGCGATTTGAAGAGAATCATTATGGGCTTGGCATCCCAAGTTTTGAAAGTTTTCATTATCCATCTTATCATTTTCCTAGCAGATGAGGTAGAAACATTGTTGGTCTTTAAAGGCGAGATTCTGACATTATCACTCCAGGTCCTTCACATTATTTTTCGTTGTATTGTATCTTTAGAAATTTGTGGTATACTCTGACACATTTTTTTAAATTTTTTCAAGTTTTCTATATATGAGTAGTTGAAATTTCTCCTCATTGAACTTCATATTGTTTTAAGTGGCCCATTCGAAGACTTGGTTGAGGTCCGCTTGGAGTCTCGCAGTGTCTTCGATGCAGGTCACTGCCATGATGATCTGGGTGTCATCCACAAAGGAGACACGGAACTATGGCTTACATCTTTGTCTGTCAGAAATGAGGATGAGGAACGAGTACTGTGCCTTGTGGAACAAAGCATAACTCACGAAATCGTAATGACACGATTGCAAACAAACCATACCCCGGCCGGGATTGAACCTGCGGTCAGAGTGTCTCAAAACTCCAGACCGTCGCGTTAGCCACTAGACCAGCTAGCCACAAGAAGATTCGTCCAACTAGGTATATTTCTACACCATAGGAAGGTTAGCACAGGCACCACTGTGACCACAAATGCAAGTTTTTACAGACGAATCTCCAGCTAGTGTGGCCGTGACGAACTCTAGCTCAAGTCCCCTCTCTGCCGTCAACATGACTCACGAAATCGTAATGACACGATTGCAAACAAACCATACCCCGGCAGGGATTGAACCCGCGGTCAGAGTCTCAAAACTCCAGACCGTCGCGTTAGCCACTAGACCAGCTAGCCACAATAAGATTCGTCCAACTAGGTATATTTCTACCATACCCCGGCTGGGTTATGGTTTGTTTGCAATCGTGTCATTACTATTTCGAGTCATGTTGACGGCAGTGAGGGGACTTGAGCTAGAGTTCGTCACGGCCACGCTAGCTGGAGATTCGTCTGTAAAAACTTGCATTTGTGGTCACAGTGGTGCCTGTGCTAACCTTCCTATGGTGTAGAAATATACCTAGTTGGACGAATCTTGTTGTGGCTAGCTGGTCTAGTGGCTAACGCGACGGTCTGGAGTTTTGAGACACTCTGACCGCGGGTTCAATCCCGGCCGGGGTATGGTTTGTTTACAAAGCATAATTTGCAATACCTCCCCTCTCACGACCGATGGTCGCACCAGGAATTTTAATTATGAGAAAGTAACGTCCATGGAACTTGTGGAGGAGTGGCCAACAGCTGCATAATCTACAACTTGAGTATCATAGTTCAACACTCCTTCACAAGGTCCGTTGGGAGAGCCTAATACTTCCATACATACATAGACGGGATTCTCCAAGCCCGGAAATTAATGTAATAATCCTGGATAAAATTTTTAGGTTCAGTCAAAAAGGAAATATTAACCAAGTATGCATGACCTTATGTGATTCACTACCAAGCAATTTCCATAGCAAGTGAAAGTTAATTATCTATTAAGTAACCAAATTTATGCAAAATTTCGGCCACAGATGAGAAAACAATGGATTACAATGCTCAAATTCTGTACGTCAAATTAAAACATGGTACTTTAGCCAAGCAGAAAATCTTTAGCTATTGAAGTATAATACAGTGGAACCTTAACACGAGTTTAATCCGTTCTGTGACCTAGCTCGTAACTCAATTTACTCGTATATCAAATTAATATTCCTCATTTAAATTAACTGAAAAGCCATTAAATTGAGGATTCTTGAGAGGGTTGGGGGTGGGTCTGCGGTGGCGGCAGTTGAGGGGACATACCCCATGTATGCGTGGGGGAATATCTGGAAATGTTTACGGCAATTGCGTATTAAACCAGGTGTAATGGAGGTAATGTTTAGGTTTCTACATGGAATCTTGCCGTCTGGTGTTGTTATTTAATAGGAGACTAAGGGAGGGTGGGGAGTGTAAAGCGTGTGGATGTTCGGAGACTATTTTTCATTCGGTGTATTTTTGTAATTGTTTAGAAGCTGTGAGGGTATGGTTAGTAGTTAGGTTAGTGGGTGGGGAAGGGTTACAGGTGTTTATTTATTTATTTATTTATTTACAATTTGAGCACACATACAGAGGTACAAAAAAAATACAGATAAGAGCAGCATGCCAAAGCCACTTATACTATGCATAGCATTACGGGCTGGCTTAAAATTAACTTAAGATTAACTAAGCAATGATGAAATCAGTGATAAAACATTAATGTAAACAGATTACTATAAAGCACAAGTGAGTATTACAAAGACAGGTCATATGGTTGCATGCATTGTTGTACATTCAGTCGTATGGAGTATTCTGTTAGGTAGTGTATTTAAAAAATAATAAAGTTAGATTGGGTTTTAGGTTTAACATTTATGTGATATAATTGTGGAAAACATTTAAGATATACAATTTATAAGGTTCAGCTATTCAGTATTTATTTGGTTTTGGTGATAAGTGATCTTGAGAAGAGCCCTGAATTTATGAACAGGTAGTGTTTCTTTTATATTTACAGGTATGAATTCCAGATTTTAGGGCCTTTTATGTGCATAGAGTTTTTGCATAGCGTGAGATTTTTTAAAGGGTGTTAAGTTTAGATATAGGTGGGAGAGTCAGATGGTGGTAAATGCGGTTGCGTATGTGGTCACTGATTTTATTTATACGTCTTGGGCTAGGGGATTGGAGGGGGGGTGTGGATGAAAGAATAAAGGTGTTAGCGGCCACCATTTATAGAACTAAGTGTCGCAATAGGGATCTTTATGGGGGAAGGTGGGAGACAGCATTTACTGAGGGATACTGGAGTTTTAAGTTGAAGGATTTACGGGATTTAAGTGTAAAGGGGAAGCGACGGGCTAGTTTCTTGAGCGGAGATGTGTGGATGGCTTTTAAAGTGTGTGACTGGATTTGCACTGATACATTATGCTTTTCCTGAGTAGTGAGTGTAGTGTGGGTGGTGTTTTTACACATGTGTTCCCTTTATGTCGTGAAGATTTTGGATAGTACATGTACGAAATGTATTGGAGCACTACATCATGTGTGTATACAAGGTGAATGAAAGGGTAGATTCTTAAAGTTTTTGTGTGTGTGAGAATGACTGTTCGTTATTGTGAGAGTGCCTTCAAAGATGTTATAGAAAGCACATACTACATGGTGTTACTAAGGTATGCCATATGACTGTTTAGAATATGCTGTGATACAAAGTCCGGGGTTTCCCTTCTTGTAGGATGCATTCTGAAAGACACAATTTCCGTATATCTGAAGGTTCGAAGTTTAAATAGCTGTAATGAGTAACGTGGTACAGTTTTATATTATGCGAGATTGTATTTTGGCACATAATTCAAAATTTAAATTCAAAGTTTATTCTCTATAAGGATTACAATGCTGAGTTTACAGAAATTTGGTTATTGTTTGGTTTACATGTAGTAAAATTGTGATTACAGAGTGTACCACTAGAACGCTTAACATGGCTAGGCATTTCGGGCATACTTAGTTTTATTCTTAATTGTAAAATATTACAAATTATGAGGTAAGTTGGTATTATGGCTAAGTGACTAAATACTAGTTTATGAGTTTAGCAATGTGAATGCTTTTGTTTTTTGGCACAGTATATAGTTTTTAGTATTGGAGTATCACAGGATTATTTTTTAAGACTGAGATTAATATTTCTGTTTATGGTCAAATGAGTGAGCGAGTGTAAGTGTGAACCACCAGGTGGTATTCGTGTAGTTAGTTGACGGGGTGTATCAGGGAGATAAGAAAGTTTTCTAATGGTAGTTTTTAAGGTGATGAATGTGTCTGCAGTTTAGAGTTCTCAGGTAGGGTATTCCAGATTTTAGGGCCTTTGACATACATTGAATTTTTGTAAAGGTTTAGTCGGACACGGGGAATGTCGTAGAGATGTTTGTGTCTGGTGTTTATGCCTGTGGGTTCTGTCACAACTATCGAGAAAGCGTTTTGGGCAAGGTTGATTTAAGTTTAGGCCCCGTATATGATTGCCTTTTGTAAGTGTGGTGTACTGAATGGGAAGTTTTTCTTTAAGAGTGGGGGGGGGGTGCTGCCCGGATGGGGTTTAGTGATTATTCTTACTGAGCTTTTGTTGGGTTATTATTGGGTTTAGGTGTGTTGCTGCAGTTGTTTCCCCCGCAAAATACATAGGTGAGGTATGGATAAATGAGTGGATGTGTGAGAAGGGGTTTTTTCGGCACGTAGTACGTATCTTGGAAGGACCCAAAAGTTTTTGGGTACTTTTTTTGGTATATGTGGATATGGGTGCTGAAATTCAGGTTGTTTTTCAAAATATAAGCTAGGAATTTTTCCCCCATTATTTTTGGTAAATTTGAGTGTTTCAATTAATGTTAATTTTGCATCTCCTGCTCTGCTACCAAACATAATATACAGTGGCCCCCCGGTTTAAACGTTTTTAATCCGTGCAAGAGGGTTTCATCTTTATGCGAAAAATCGTTAGGGGCGAATTAATTTTCCCCATAAGAAATAAGGGAAAAATAAAAATTAATCCGTAAAGGACCCCCAAAAGTATAAAAAAAAATTTTTTTTACCACTTAAAATTTTTTAATTTTAATAACCAAACTAAAAAAGGGCCATGCCCCAATTAAAAATGACACTTATTTTTATTGAAGATCTGGTGATGATTGATGGGAGGGGAGGAGGGGGGGGGCTTTATCTTTTAAAGTTTAAAAGGGGGAACCCCCTTCCTTTAGGACTTGAGGTAGCAAGCCCTTTTTCTGGGGTTACTTCCCTCTTCTTTTAATCCCACGGCCCAGCTTCAGAGTCACTGGACCTCTTTTCGCACAACCAAAAATTTTTGTCCTAGAGCTCCCGTTTAAACCTTTCCCCTTTCCCTTTAAGCTTTTTCCCAAAATGGGCCATAACATTGTCTTGAAAAAAGTCACAAAACACGGCTTGCACAGCTGTGTCAGGGTTTATTTTATCTATAAAGGTTTGCGGTTTTTAAAACCCCTCTGCCCCCCTTTCCTTAAAACTTTTAAATAGGGACAATGGATTTCCCCAACTGGATAGGTTTTTCAGGGTTAGCCCCAAACCCTTTTAAAATCTTTCTTAATTTTCCCTACTAATTCTCCCCTTTTTTTCCACAGGGTTTGGGAAAAGGGAACTTTTTTGGGGGCCCTTTGGGCACTTATTTTCCCGGGAAAAACCCCCCGAAAAAAATGTAAAATAAAGAAAAAATTTTCCCGGGGGTATGCTTGGTTTTTACCGCGGAGGCTGGTGGTAAACAATGGGTCGGCCCCCGGGACATGTGAGGGAAAAATTGGCGCGTTCCCCTTTTTGGGCGAAAATCGGTATGCGGGTTTTTTAAACGGTATGCGGGGGCAAAAATTTTTCGATAAAAGTAATCGTTGGCGGAAAAAAACGCTATGCGATGCCATCGTTATCGGGGGGGGCCACTGTAGTAAGGGGTTTTTTAGTGTTAAGCGAAGTTTATTGGCTGTCATCCAAGTCGTTTTTTTTAAACGCTCCTCATTAAAAAGGGTTGGGGGGGTGGAAGATTAGGGTGAGAGATGACTAATCGTGTCCCCCTCAGCAAAGAAAAAATTTGGGTTTTAGGTGTTGGATACTTTTGGAAGGTTTTTGTGTTGAGGAAAAAGCAGGGGGCCAAAAGGGAAATTTCCCCGCGGAACTCCATTTTCAATGGCCGGGTTTCTGATGGGGTGTTTTTAATGGGACGTACTGATACCTATTAGTAATGGGAAGGGTTTTAAATAACAAGGGCCCCGGGGCCCCTTATTTCCGTAAAAGGGGCAAGTTTTTTGGGTAGGGGGTTTGGTGGTTTACTGTCAAAAGCTTTTCTTAGGGCAAAAAAATTTTAAATGGGTTTTTCCTTTTTTTCCAATGCGTGTAAAAAACAGATCTAGCATTTTTTTTGATTGAAACATTAGGCTTTTTTTTTTCCCGGGAACCAAAAATGGCAGGGGTTTTAGTATGTTTTGAGTTTTATAAATGAAAACAGTACTAGAAAAAAGTTATTAGATAGGGGACAATATGGTTGATACCAAGGCAGGTCCATGTTCGATGGGTATGGGATGTTCGAGGTTCTAGAAAGGAACCAGTTGGTGGGAAAGATTGGGCTTACTGCATATGGTAGCGTTGGAAGAGTGCATTTTGGCGTTCATGCGTTGGCAGGGTTTTGGGGGGGATGAAATCCATCATTGGGCTCAGACCTTATATAAGGGAGGCGATTACGACAGGTACAGGTCAATGGTTCGGTTAGGTGTTCCAGTTAAGATGTCGGCAGGGGCTTAAGGTAAGGCTGTCCCATATACAATTATGGTTTGCGTGTTTCCAGGATCCTTCAATTGGGCGGTGTGGGGCTGTTTTTTGGGGGGTTATGAGAGAGATGGGTGGGACGGGTATTGTGGGATATGTTGTTGGATATACAGTCTTGGTGGAGATGATGTTGATTTTTTTATTGCAGGTGGGGGAAATCGTAAATTATTTGGTTGTGAAGCAACTGAATGAGGAAAATTATGCTAAGAAGGACTAAGTTTCATGGCGGTCGGATAGTGGAATAATTGAATGAGGAGTATGAGGGGGGTAGGTGGGGATGTGGTCGACAAACTTAAATATGCAGGGATTGTGTATGCTCGTGAGCCAATGATGGCACATGAGTTGAACTCAGTGCAGGTGGTAGATAGTGTATTAAAACGGTATGGAAGTTTGAGGTTGCACATTCACGGTTGCACCAACGGGTAATCGTGACAAACTTACTTTTTATATAGTAAATTATGGCATGTGGTGGCAATGTATCCATTATTGGTCGAGAGGTACGAAATTGTTGCGTGGGGGGTATTTCGTTATATTTCGGGATCTGGCTTTGAATGTTAAGAGAGGGTTAATCACTCTGCCGATTGGCCATGGTGGGCTGTGACTCATTACCGCTAGACAAAGAGTTATGAGGATATATGTGAAATGGAGTTTTGTACGAAGTGGGTGGGGAAAAATGGGAGAAGGATGAGAAATTGTATGAGGACATAACTTGACTTAAGAAATCATAATGACACGATTGCAATTAAACCATACCCCCGGCCGGGATTGGAAACCGCGATCATAGTCTGGATTATGGTTGGACTGGGAAGGAATTAAGAGTAGGGGAGGCGATGCTGCTGCGGAATTTTGATGGTAGGCAAGAAATCAAATAGAATTTAAGCTGCGTTGTCTCGAGAGAGTGGTGGGGGGGGTTGGAGGTTGCGCCGTGGAAGGAGCATACCCGATGTATGCCTGGCGCGACATATGGGAACGTCTCCGGAAGTTGCGCATCATGCAGGGAGGTAAGACGAGGTAATGTATGGGATTTTTACACGGGTTTTGCCGTCAGGGACTGTCTTATACAATCGCAAGCTCAGGGAAGGAGGGGGAATGCGAGCGTGTGGTGATTTGGAATCCATTTTTTATTGTAGTGTATTTTTGTGGAAAGCATAGGGCAGGGTCGGGAATGGTTGGGTGGGTTATTCGTTTTTATGGGTGGGGGTTGTTGCAGGTTGTTGAGAGTTGTTAGTTTGGATATTATGGGGTGGGCAACGAAGGTTAAAAATACGGTGGCATATATGTGACTGATTTGTGTAACTTCATGGGAATGAGAGAAGTGGTGGGAGTGAAAGGATTAAGTGTAGCGCTACTTTTTATAGACTAAATGACGCAGTAAGGAGTATATGGAAGGGGATGGAAACACGGAAGTTTTACGGAGAGGTACCGGGAATTTCAAACTGCGTGATTATGGAATCTGTAGGTTAATGGGATACAATGGGATCGCCTCCTCCAGTGGTGTGTGGGGGTGATTGGTGTAAGTAAATGTGAATGTCAGCATGAATAATAGATGGTAATGAGGAAGTATGAGGAGTGAAGAATAGTTCAAGCTTAAAAATCAATCATTGCTATTAAGTTAATGTGTTATACCCTGGTATTAATAGGGTTAAGATGAATACAAAATCATTTACATCATTATGCAGGTGTGTGAGTGTAAGTAATACGGGCATTGTTTAAATGGGATTATACTTTCATTTGTAAGTATTTTGATGAGGCGGGCGGGTACCTTTTTACAGCAAGAGCACTTATGTATGACTTTATAAATATACCTTTTGTAGGGGTGGAGTATAGGTTTTAATGGTATGTGGTGAGGTTTTTACTTTAGGAATTGTTTTGTATATTAAACTTGGCATAAGAAGTTTTAGAGTGCTGAAGTATATTCTTGGAATATGTTTTTGGTACACCTGTGGTGAAGATTCTTCTTTCTTTTTGGATTGTGTCATACGTATGTTGTACTTAATTTTGTTGTTACATGTTGATTGGTTTAGTGACATGTTGCTTCCATGTATAATGTATACTATATTTTAATTAAAATATAAAAAAAAATAGCAAATAACACAGTATTAACAAAACACAAAGAGGGTACACAAATATACTAGAAAAGATCCCTTGTGAACAAACATAAACATTAAGAAATGATGGCGTAATCTTAACCCCTATTTACACAAGAACAACAACAGGAACATATACATGTAGGTGACCCCTTGTTATCAGGTTTCAATAATATAATTATTTCCATAATCCCTTAAGGGTATAACTAATTTACCTCGTATCACTGTTGACATATTGCCAATGCACAATAACATTTACAATAAGAAGAATATTACTATAAAGATATAATATGTTACTCACAACCAACAACAAATAATCAATAAAATGAAAGAACCTACATCACAATCTGATGATAAAACAAGTACATACTTCTTTCTCACCTAACCTCCAGTACATAAGTTCCCTACAGTCACACATACTCGCCTTCACAAGTCTTTCGAGTTAGCCACAAACTAGAAAAGCCATAAGCATTCGCCTCATCTACAGGCTATACACATTATATAAACATAGCATAAAATGCTCGGATACAAACACATAAAACCCCGTTTGCCAGGCCATAAGCCGAAAGGTAAATCAAGTACTTCAAACAAAAAAAAAGGGGGGGGAAAGAAGGCTGGTTAGACTCTGACTGGTTTCAACGGATTCGTTGACAATAAAGAGACCTGTAAAACGGATGGGTTGTAGGCGCCCTTATCAAAACAAACAATAAATATAAATTCAGGAACGTGCACGGGTAAGCTGTACAATATTACAAGTACAGTTAGAACTAGAAATACAAATAGTAGGAGCTTTACTTTAAGGAGGTTCTTAGTAGAATTTCAAGAAGGTTGCTAGTAGGAAATTACAGTAAATCAACAATTCAAATCATTCTGAAGCTCTGTATAGTCTGCGGTCAATCAAAACAAACGGGCTTCCACAAGGATTATACTGTCATTTTTGTGGAAGTGGTGTTCACGCCCCTGTGGCAGTTATCATGAACTAGCTACAAAAGCAGTATTAAAACAGGGAACGTGTTTTTGGGTATGCCCAAATGAGATAAATCTGTGGACTAAAATCACAAGGGTATTAAAAGAGGATAACATCAAAGCTGCTTTCATAAAAAACCTGGAAGCTGCTACAACAGATGGGAACTTAAAAAGTCTGGGCTGACGGGACTGCCCTTGATACTGGCCATGTAGTCAGAAACTGTAAGGCTGGGAGGTGTAGTCCTGGTAGTCAGTAAATGTGGGGCTGATAGTTGGTATCCTGGGAGACAGTATGGTGAAGTGGAGTTGCTGGTCTGGGAGACAGTAATGGTGAAGCTGGAGGTGTGCTGTCCTGGGAGACAGTAATGGTGAAGCTGAGATTTTTCCAGGTTGTCGGGGAATTATACACAGGAAGAATCATATAATGACCTCAATAGGGGACAGGTGCGTAGTAGGGAAACAAGTGTAGTCAAAGATAAAGAGTAAAACCATATGCAAACTAGAAAATACAAACAGGAAATAGCAAACAAGAGGACTCTCCACTAGCAATAGCGAGGATAAATTACCAAAACAACTGGTGGTGCTCCATTGTTGGTGCTGGGAGGATAGGAGTAAGACAGGGAATACATTCTCCAACAGGGAATTACAGTCACAGCAACCAAGGCAAACGGAAACCAAGCGTGCACATATATGCCATTGGTTCTGCAGGCATGGGAAAATCTGGGAAAAAACCGACGGGACGTGAACATATGAACACCCTAGAAAATGCCATGCCCCATTGAAAAACAGGAAATGGCAAAACTCCCTTCCTGTAAGCTTTTTCACTGAACTATGTACCTCTTCAGTACAGGAAAGGAACTGTGCTATAACTTAAATGGCCAGGCACACCATCTAAAGGGGACAAAAGATAAAAAACATCCAGGCCATGGGAAAAACCTGGGTAGCCACAGGGGTGCCCCACTCAGAGGAGAGGTTTTTTTAGTGCCAGGAAGAAAAAAAAACTGGCAGGAAATGGCATGAAATCGTACACTAATCCAGTCATTCCTGGAGTGGAACACAGATCGATGGCCTCCACTCCAAAACAAAGATACAGATACTATGCCAGAAAAAAAAATCCCCCCCCAGTACCAACAATACACCAGTCCAATGACATTCTTGGCAAAGATACAGGGTCTAAAGCCAGCAAACAAACAAAAAAATACCTTTCATTCCTGGGACGCTTTGCAGAGGCAAAGGCATTGTTCGCGGCTTTCACTGTGACCCACATAAAGGATCACGTGGACAAGAATTATGGATCACAGGTTACAACTTACAGATGATGACAGAGTGAACAGGCAAAAACGGGGGGGGTTGGCCTTGTTAACATTGCAGATTCACTTGTTGCACAGAAATGCTTAATGCCTCATGATTGTAGTGGAAGTCTTTAGCAGTAAAGGTCGAGAACAAAACCTAGTCATTTGTTGGTTGTCTTCAGCCTCCAGATGCAACATCCCAGCAATTCAGGAACTGCTGTTAAAAAATTGGACCTTGTTCTTGTCTTGTCCAGACCTGAGTTTAGTGAGATGGGTATGGAAGGAAGGATGGGTATGGGATAGAAATTTTGGAAAAAGGGTGGGAGGGGGGAGAGAGAGGTAGGATATAAAAGGTAAGTGGCCCAACCACTTTGGTGTTGTAATTTAAAAAGTGTACGTGAAATGATAAGATATTCTTTAGAGGTTATAAGCCTAACCATCAGTCACATAGATATAACAGAATATATAAGTACATGACTCTGAATTGGTAGTATTTATACAAGTTGCATTTTTTTTTTTTTTTTTTTTTTTTTTGCGTATTGCAAATCGGATATTTATGCGACAATGGAAGGCAATAATTTTCTGGCAGTTTATATAATTTACGTTGGACAATGGCTTCTTAGGTGGTGTCCAGGCCATAGTAATTAGCATAATTTTTACATTGTGTTGTATAAGATTTCTCCATAATTGGGGGCGATGATGTTTCAGTATACATAGAAGGGTTCCTGGTTTGTTACCCAATTTTCTTCTTCAGGGTGGTTTGCTCAATATCATGGGTCGAGGGTATCCTCTTTCTTTTGTATAAAACGAAGGACCCCTCTGTGGGAGAGTCTTCTTTGAGTCCTGTGAGTGAGGAGTATTGATGATATAATGCCGTTTTGGTATTTAACCACTTGGATAGGATGTTCTCTATCTGGCATGTTAGTTCTTGCATTTTATAGAGTTGTTTCTTTTTTTTAGGGTGTCAAGGCGTTACAGTTATGGGAGTAATATTTGGTTGTATGTGTAAATCTAGTTGATTTTAATCTCTAGTCTCTCCTTCTTGTATCGGTAATGTAGCGAAGAGAGCTCTATTTGGGTCCCTTTGTAACCGTTAGCATATTGGTCTTTGTTGTTAATGACATGGGACACAGGGTATTTCGAGTAATAGGTCTTATTAACATTTTATGCAGATGGTTTTTGACATTGTTGAGGAGCTTGATAGAATCGGAAGAGACTGCTATGACCGGCTTTGGCTATGTTGATACTTTTAGTTACATGAGATGTTGTGTGGAGCAGCTGTCTATTTCATATCCCAAAATCTTGTTAGGGTTTTCTACTGGCTACAGGTGTACCTCTGATGGAGGATACCCGTTTATCTTCAAATTGTTGATGCAAAACATCCTATCGTGATAACAACGGAACCTTTCAGGAATTAGTTCGTAATTCTCCATTTCTTTTCCCAATTAGATGTCGACCGATGTTCCAATATTCATTTTTTCTGACTCTTCACTTCTGTATTTTCCTGTTACCGAGTTGATTGAGACGACATGAATAACATCATCTGCAACTGTCACCATTGTATCATTAAACTCGGTTTGGTGAAGGTCATTACATAAATGTGACAGAAGTGGGACCACAGGCTGTCGGTATAAAAGGCTCTGCCGACCTGCCATGAAAGGTGGGGAAATGATTTTTCGTAGATTTAAGTAAATTATATATTACTTGAGGTAAAAGTCCAGTTAATGGTTCTGGTAGGTCAATGTGTTTGTTATATAAGGTCATCATGCCATAAGCATATCAAAAAGCTTTATGAACTCTATGGTGGCAAATAAGCAAGATTGCCATTGATGTTTTAGACTTGCTACTGTATCGAAATAACATTTATTGCATGATGGGTACCTCTGTGTTCTAAAGCCAAAATTGTTTTTCAGTTTAAAAAAAGTGAATTTAAACCCTATATCGAGTTCTATCTGTTGGAAATGACCTTCCTCAAGACCTTTCCAGTGATTCAAGTAAAGATATAGGTCTATAATTTCCCAGGTTGGTGAATGTCTTTATGGGTTACCTAGAAAGATCATCCTAGCAGTCTTATAAAAACCCACGGAAAATGTCCTGAGGCCAAGTTGGCATTTAAAAATATTTACCAAAGACTGTTTACATTTCTGGAAGGAACATTATTTGTTTCACTGTTATTCCAGAGAGGGCCAGGGGCTTATTTATCATATATTCCAATAACTGACTTACCTCTTATAATGTAATAGGTCTTAGTAAGCGCCTCATAGTGGGTTTCTTCAAGAGGTGAAAGTACGAATGGAAGGTAGTGCTTGTAGATCAATCCAAGTTCTCACTCTCTCCATTCATTTACAACTGTAATGAATATTGTTAAATTGACGACTGTATTGTGGGGAGAGAATTTTCTCCCATACATCACCCATCCCAAATTTGTGGTCCTGGCTGATCGTCAAGTTTAATTTCAACATCTTCATCTTTCCTCATCAGTGAAAGTATGGAACTAGGTAGTTAAAGAAGAGCCTTGTGCTTTGCCCTAAAGGTGTCGGATCTTACTCAAAAATTTTGCTGGTTGTACGTTTTTATACTGATTAGCTTGAAGAACTAGCAATTTCCATAAGTCGTTTGTGATGGATAATCATGTTAATTAATTCTTGCTTAATCGGTGCAGGGTAAGCTACTGGGTGGTGTCGCGTTTGAAGATGGCTTCGACATTCTGCTTGATAATTTCTTAATTGTCTCGAATTTCCCTAGTTGGTTATATGTTGGTATATCTTTGTGGGAAGCTAATTGACAAGTTGCAATGTAGCTTCAATTATTCGATTATGCAGTGGACTGATTGCATCATCAATTGCAGTGGAGGAAGGTAGATTTTCCAATGACACAATTTCATCTCACCCAGACTTGCCTGAAGGGGTCAGAATCTAGGGTGTTAGATTGGGTTTAGGAGGTACAGGTATTCTAAATAGAGCGTTTGTAGTAGTATTATAACAGGGATATGGTCACGATCCTACGCATTTCCACAGGAGGATATACATGACAGGATGAAAGATGTCACTGTCTCCGTTTGTCAGTACTATATCTGGTGTCCCTGGATGAGGTCCAATGTACGATTTTAAACGAATGGGCTTGAATGAAATGACAAGTTTCTAGCTGTCATGATATTAAAGAGTTGTTTTCCGTTTAAAGTCACCCAGTGGATTACCAGCTCACAGTTGAAGAGGGCCTGGGGTGATGAGCATTAAATATTCCGCTAGAAATTGTTTCCCCTTTTTCCCCCCCCCCCCCCTATTTTTGGAATATTTCTTGCTTAAATATCCTATGTAGAGAATGACTCTATTTTATTGTTGTCTCGGGGGAAAATATCCAGTTTCTATTCACTAGGTTGTCCATGAGGATGAGGACTTGTCATTTTCTATTGCAAGAATGTTATCTTCATCAACATGAATTATTTTTAAATGGATAGCCTAATATAACTAAGATGGCTACACCACTAAAGGGTCCTCTCTATTTCTCCACAAGAAGGTAACGGTTATTAAAGAAATGTTGAACATTAAGTTGGGAAATTGTAATCCCCCATTATTTCTGGCACTTCGATCCTGTACAGCGGTTACTGAAAACGCCTGCAAGTAATGTCATGTGTGGGTATCCACACTATCCCTGCTGGACTCGTCAAGGGGAGGAGGGAACTTCTGCGTATGGGCTTGTGTATTAAAAATGACATCCATCTGTCCTAGAACGGTGGTAATATTAACAGATCTTAGAATCGTTAGTCTTCATCAGAAAAACTGAGGTATGATATATTTCCCAGTTACCGGAGCAGAGGCTCGTGAGGTTAATGGGAGACTGGGAGGCTCCAAGGGAAAAATTAGGTATGCAAGGTGAGTGACCCTGGGGAAAGTTCCTGTTCAACAGGATCCGCTTCAATAGTGGAGTGTAGGCACCAATTTCTGGGGCATTGATATGTTCAGGTGTTGACTTAGTCGGGGTGAGGGGAGTTGACATCTGGGTATGCGAGGTGGGCGATCCCTGGGCCAGGATGATAGGTTATTTTAGATTAGAGTAGAGTACATCTTGTTGTGAGGAAGGCTGGGTCATAATGCTATTCACATTTTTTCTGGATAGTGATGGCGTAGTAATCCCATTAGACATTTAACAGATCATTTAAAAACCTGGAGAGCAGAGTTGAATGTCACCACCTGCTTGTCTTTGGCCATGTGGCTGGAAAATTTCCAGCTCCTGCACCCCACATTTGCTCCTGGGGGATTTCAACTTAGGCACCTAAAATGGAGGATATAGCAAATAATATTGTTGCGTAATAACACCAGGAGGCAGCTCTGATGAAACCTCACACTCACACGAACTTTTAATCTTGCACAAAAGTAAATTTTAACCAGCAAATAATAGAGCCTTCCAGATGGAGAATACACTAGACATCATCTTCACTAACAATGATGATCTGATTTTTATTAAAAGAAATGTCACCATATCAAAACACAATATACTCAGATCACAACATAATTGAGGTTCAGACATGTATGCGTGGAGCCCAGGTCGAATATTGAAACTTGTCACGAGGGCCATTCAACAAATTCAACTTCAAAACAAAAACATAAGCGGGACCAAGTAAACCAAAGTCCACGATGTAAGCTGGGAAGCTATACTAAGCAACACAGACCCCAACTTATGCCTTAGAAACATTACTTGGTGGCACTCCGATGTATGCACAAGGCTAATTCCTCTAAGAAAAAGGAGGAGTAGATGGAAAATAGAAAGAGACAGGCGCTCGCTCCCTTTACAGGCACCGGGAAAAGAATAAAACAGAGCGGCTCCTTAAAAGAGGTCAATTATATCTGAAATGCGTAGGGAGACACTGGTCAGAGAATTAGCAAGCATCGGACTAAGCTAAAGGAAAAAACTTATAGGAGTCAGGAATTGCGGGGGAGGAGAACTAAAGCCATAAATGAAATTGAAAGAAACCCAAAGTTTTCTTCTCCTATGCCAGATCAAAGTCGAGAAACAAAAAAACGTTTCTGGTATTGGGCCCCTACTTAAAACAAGATGGGTCCACACAGATGGACAGCAAGAAAATGAGTGAGCTACTCAATTCCATATGACTCAGTTTTTAGCAAGCCGCTAAACCAGACTGAGAGTCGAGATCAAAATGAATTATTATTTGGAGTGAAACACAAAATTTGAATTAAACACAAGCCTATCGATGTTATCCCTGACAGCCAAATGACTTCGAACAGGCGATAATTGAATAGCCCTGCACTCTGCCCCAGGGCCAGACTCATGGAAACTCCTGTGTTCATCAAGAACTGCAAGAAGCCTATCACGTAGCCATTTCCATCCTATAGAAGGGAGCATGGACCACGGGGGTCGTGCCACAGTTACATAAAAAAACAACAGACATAGCCCACTCCACAAGGGGGCAGTTAAGCAACAGCAAGAATACAGACCATGCACTAACATCCCATATAAAAATCTTTGAAAGGGTCCTAAGAAGAAAGATCACCACCCATCTAGAAACCATCAGTTACACAACCCAGGAGCATCATGGGTTCCTAGAACAGGTCGCTCCTTTGTCTTCAACTATTGGATCACTACGACAAGGCTCCTAATGCATAGAAGGACAAAAGAATGCAGATGTAATATATACAAAACTTTGCAAAAGCCTTAGACGGTGTGACCATGGGTTATTTAGCGCACAAAATGCGTCGTGCTAAAGGAATAAACAGGGAAAAGTCGTCGTGGATCTATAATTTCTCACTAACAGAACGAGAGTAGTCGTCACAGAGTAAGTCCGAGGCAGCTCGGTGAAAAAGCTGTTTCACAAGGCACAGTACTTGCCGCCTCTTGTTCCACCATCTTCATATCCGAACTTAGAAAAAAAACAAAAAAGGATGTCAGCCCACAGCACGCAGTCTTTCCTTTGCAGGTTGACACCCGAGATCTGCATGCCAGACACTGCAAGGTTCCGACGGGACATGAACCAAAATCTTTACAGTGGCTGCAGAAAATCAATATGAAGTTCAACGATGAGAAATTTCAAGTATAAGATATGGTAAACACGAGGAAATTAAATCTTCATCAGGAGTTACAAAACAAATTCTGGCCACAAAAATAGAGGGGGGGCGGGGGGAAACACCAACGTAAAAGACCTGGGAGTGGAATGGTGTTCATTTTTTTTTTTTTTTGGTAGGAGGATCTCACCTTTCAAGGACATAACAGTGTATCAATGCATTGCTAGAAAAATGACAGGATGGGACGGATAATGAGAACTTCAAAAACTAGGGAGGCCAAGCCCCTGATGACCACTTTAGGTCACTTGTTCTAGCTAAGCTGGAATATTGCTGCACACTACAGCACCTTTAAAGGCAGGTGGAAATTGCTGACTAGGAAATGTACAGAGAACTTCACGGCGCGCATAACCGAGATTAAAACTCCTCCAATTACTGGGAGCGCTTGAGGTTCCTAAAGTGTATTCACTGGAACGCAGGCGGTCGAGAGATACATGATTTATACACCTGCGAAAATCCTAGAGGAGGGATAGTACCGCACTTGGCACACGAAATCATCACTACGAAAGCAAAAAGACTTGGCGACGATGGCACCATCCCCCAATGATAAGCAAGGGTGTCACTAGCACGTCTAGCGACCATACAA
This sequence comes from Cherax quadricarinatus, assembly GCF_026875155.1. Taxonomy (NCBI): domain Eukaryota; kingdom Metazoa; phylum Arthropoda; class Malacostraca; order Decapoda; family Parastacidae; genus Cherax; species Cherax quadricarinatus. Next base: position 56,145 of record NW_026497317.1, on the reverse strand, counting down.
TAAGTGCAGGTTCCGTGACTATTAACTGCCTCCCAGCATACATAAGGGGATTCCATGAGACCCCTGGCAGTCTTAAGCACCCTAAAGTCAGTTCTGACCAGCCGGGCTGTGGTCTCGTCGTGGGGTGCGTTGCCAGCCAGCCAGCAACAGCCTGGTTGACCAGGCTCGGATCCACCACCCCTGGAGGCCTGAGTCACAGAACCGGGCCGCGGGAGCGTTGACCCCGGAACTTTTTTCTTCCTCCAGGGTTTTTTTTAAAACTCCAGGTATTAAGACATCTATAACACATTTTGTAACTGCACCCCACATCTATCACACAACCACATTTACATCAGCCACGCATTACACAGATAAACACAACAACACAGCCTTGGGCATACCCAACCCTGAGACAAGCCCGTTCCCCATCCCTGAAATTCAACCCCTCCCCCTTTCACAAGTTAACAATGCTCTCCACTCATGTACGATTACCCCTGCTGAAAAGCCTGCGTCCCAGCGACTTTCCATATATTTCCCGATTACAAACACAACGTTCTATAAATGGTCCCGCCAACAACCTTTTTGATGCGCACCTCCAATCCCCATTCCCTCTCATCGCCCAGGATACAAAAACAAAATCAGCAAGTATATATGAGAATGCACGTTGCACAGGCCAATAAACCCTCTATACTGATATCCCGCCGACATCCACTGTCCTCAAAACGCCTTACCATCCATTCCCTGATGCTCCCAAATTATCACTAATATACACTACATGAAACGCCATTTCTCCTCATCCCCGCAACCAAAGACGCGCACTCCCACCATCACCCTCTTTCTTTAGTGCAGCACTGACGGCAGTATTCCATGGAGAAACAGCAGAAAAAATACCTCTTGCACATTGGGACGCACACTATCAACTGTATCTCTCCCTATTATCCTTCCACATAATACATAGGGTTGATATCCTCAGCCTCTTCAGGACTACCGACCCCTTACAACATGCTCTAAAACACACCACTCGAACTTTATTAGGGTCTGTACATGCAGTCAACGCCCGCAACACGTCTTCACACACCCCTTCATCTCCGACGCTCCCACCACATTCGCACTCTTCAAGCAAGTCATTCACGCCCCTGCCCGCATGACACGCACACGGGGAACCCCCACTTCAAATATTATAATACTCTTGACTCTTACCGTTAATCATCAACACCTATCCTATCTGTTGATTGTAAAGTAACCACACTCCTCACTCAAACATTCACAACCGGAACCCAAGAAAATGGGAAAACCCTCTTCAACAGCCTCGTAAATACGGACTGCTAAACGGAATACCGCAGCCACATGCCAGACTTTACTGTATAACAACACATTCACAACAATTCGCACGCTCTGATGTATGTCAAATGAGTTGGTCTCAACCCATCCAAGCGCCCCACCACTCGATCACAACAAGGTCAAGAATTAACCATCCTCGCTCTCTCGCACTACCCATGGTACACTATACCACACATAATTCGTCTCTCAGCCATTGAGCGAAAAGGACGTGTTATACACTTGATGCCCTCTTAATGTTCGGTGGCAGTTCCATTTTTCTCTACATGGCGCCGACAGCGCAGACGCCGCAATCAACACTGTGTGTTTGGGAAATTAACTTGTGGGGAGTACTTGGACCAATTCAACGGCGATATCTAATGCCAGCGATAATCGGAGACACCATGGTATCGCCCAACGGGATTTGTGTGGTTGCAGCGATGAATGGTTTGTGACAAGAATTTTCCTAAAAAAAGTTTGCTCGTACTCAAGTTTATGTGGGACAGTCGTTGGACAAGTATCAGGAGGTTCATCTAGTGGTTAAGCGGTGTTTGTGAAGCTACACGATGTATCCCGCCATTATACATGGTTAAAGTAAGGAAACGTTACCCCTTAGAAGGCTGATGTGATGTGCATACGTGCTGCCCTGGGTAATAACGCACCATACATCGGCTACAGCAGGCTGGTGGTCTTGATGGCCATATGAAGGAATACTGGGAACTTTCTCGGGTAAAAATGACATTAAAACATCCAATCCCTATCATATGTGATCATTCAAGACTTCAGGACTAAGCATATGTGACTTATGCAGGGCAACGCTGCACTTTTAGGTCGTGTTGGAGCTTTCGATCATTTGGCGGTGCTGTGTGAAAGAAGACGAGGTCCAGGGGTTGTACAAACATGAGCAGGGTTCTAGGGGAGGAAGGTGTAAGGCAAAGATGTGCCTGAAAGCGGCTGTTGGGAAACCTCCATGATTGTCTTGGGAGCAAAGTTGGTTGAGAGGTCCATGGACCAGGTTTGGGCTTACACTTCCGGAGGTGTCGCCTCCTATGGAGGTGGACCCAGAGGTGGGATCGGCCTCGCGAGAAGAGCAAGGCCATTGATGTGGAGAAATCCATTGGATCTGTGGTAGACGAATTGCTTTACGAAGGCAGCATGAGTTTTGTGAAGGCATCATTCCCTAAAGGACTTTGGGGACAGGCTGCCACTGCAGGCATGGACCCACGATGTGCAGCTGGAAAGTGGTCGCCACTGACGCCTTCGCTGAAAACAAAGGTGTGGAGGTGGATATCCCACCAGTATGTCCGGCGGGCCGACGAAATGCAGGGGGAAGGGTAACGCGAAAGTGCTCTTGTTACACTGTCAGATTAGGATTGATGTGTTAACGCCAGCCCAACAGATCAGGGAAGATGCTGGGGGATGTGGCACAGAAAGGGTCATGTGCACCCAAAGCTCAGGGGTTGATCAGGAGTGCTTCATAGGGGGGGAAGGGAAATTAGAAACAAAAAAATTTAGTGATAACATTCATTGTCTCGGAAAGGAAAACTCCCCATTGTCGATTTTATGTTCCTCCAGTTAATATTAATGGTTTGCGAACTGTACGAAAGCGTGCATGGTTACGTGATTTGTTGGTGCGTACTAATGTGGACGTTGTGTTCGTACAGGAAACTCAATCATTAATGTGTAGTGAATTGCGGCATGGATGGATAGAAACGTGTACATAAGAATGCAATTCGGTTGAAAGGTGGCGTACCTAGCCATCATGATCTGTGAGGCTAGCCCATTTGTTGTGAGACGTAGTGAAGGGGGGGAAAGGTGAGGATAATAAGGGTAGAGGACTATGGGTGACGGGTCGAGGTGCATTTGCGTGTGTGTTATGGTCCAGCGAGAATGATGGGATGTGTAAAAGCACCTTCAAATTCCAAAGTCAAGTTTATTTCTCTATAAAGTTTACAATGTAGATTTACAGAATTTGGTTGTGTGGTTTACATTGTAGTTAAATAATGATTACAGTTTGTACCACTAGAACGCTAGCATGGCTGGCATTGCGGGCAGATTCAGATTTGTTTAATCATTATTTTAAAATATTACAAATTATGAGGTAAGTTGGTTATTTAAGGCTAAGTTGACTAAATATAGGTTGTGAGTTTAGCAATGTGAATGCTTTTGTTTTTTGGCACAGTACATAGTTTCAGTATTGAGTACTCTAGGATCATTATTTAAGAAAGATTGAGATTAATATTTCTGTTATGTCAAATGGGGGAGTGAGTGTAAGTGGGAACCATAGGTGGTATTCGTGTAATTAGTTGATGGGGAGTATCAAGGGATAGATCGTTTTCTAATGGTAGGTTTTGAAGGTGATGAATGTGTCTGCAAGTTCTAGAGTTCTCAGGTAGGTGTTCCAGCTTTTTCAGGGCCTTTGAACATACTTATTTTTGTAAGAGTTTAGTCAGACACAAAAAATTCAATGTATGTCAAAGGCCCTAAAACCTTTGTGAAAGAGGTGTTAATTTTTTATATGAGGTCACTCCCGGAAGTTGCTAATTGTTAGGTGGGGATGGATTTGGGAGATCCGTGCGTTCCGTAAGGAATGTATAGCTCGGGAAAGTGGGTCTTTTTAGGGGTATAGGGGATTTAATGTCAGGGGTGGGATTAATGGATGTGGTGGGGGGGAGAGGTTGAGCATACCTTTGACGTCGAGGTCTGCAGCGCGACTTGATAGGGTATACGTGCGCGCAGCATCGTTGTTAATAGTTGTGCGTATCATAGATGAGGTGTTTTCGGATCATAGAGGGGTTCTCGGGACGCAGGGTGGGAAGTTTACTAAGAGGGGTCGTAGTTATGGGAAATTGATTATTAAATTGTTAATAAGGGAAGGAAAATAGAAAAATCTTTTGAGTCTTTTTGGGAGGGTCAGGGTTTGATTGCGGGGGGCTCCGGGTGATGGTGTGAAGTGTTAGGTGTGGGGATGTGGTGGCTAAGAAACGTATTTCGATATTATGTTCGGTTGTCGAGGCGGGAAAGTAATCACGTTGTATAGGCTTCAGGTGTTATTTTGAAGATCAGTTACGCCATTGGTAGGTGGGTGAAAGGTTTGTGGATACCCGAGGATGAAACAGAGGATTTAAAGCAATGTATAAAAGGGTTTTGCCATAATGATCGATTTGATGGTGCACGTGTGGCTGGAGGTGTTGGGAGGAGGTTCTCTATGGGATTCGGCCTTCAGCGTGTGTGTTAGGGGCCAGCAGCAGAGGATGGCAGCTTCGGAATGATGGGGTTAACAGTGCACAAAGGGAGAGAAGGTTATCTTGACAGGAAGTGTTGGTTGACGGAGGAGGGAATGATGTGGATATCTAGATGCTTGGTTTAGGTATTACATGTCTAGCGTTGGGAGATATGCATATATGGCAATACGGGAATTCGGTAACAATATGCAGTGTCGGCTTAGTATGCAAGAAGGAAGCAATGGGTGTGTGATATGGCAGGCTCTGGCAGGAGGCGAGCTTAGGTTAAAGCTCTGGTATTGATGGGATGCCAATGATTTCTAAGTGATGAATTTGGGATGTGATAAAGGGGTTTCTAGTTCGGTTATTTAACTTCTTAAAGACTGATGGGGTTATGGGAGAATTGCAATGGACGGCATTGGTGGTTTTGGTGCCAAAAGGGAATCCATTTCAAAACGTTATGATGACTATTGGGCCATTTTGCTTATGTGTGGAGATTATAAGGTTGTTTGAGAGGTCACTGGGGAATAGACTGGGAAATAGGTACTAGAAAAAAGTTATTAGATAGGGGACAATATGGTTGATACCAAGGCAGGTCCATGTTCGATGGGTATGGGATGTTCGAGGTTCTAGAAAGGAACCAGTTGGTGGGAAAGATTGGGCTTACTGCATATGGTAGCGTTGGAAGAGTGCATTTTGGCGTTCATGCGTTGGCAGGGTTTTGGGGGGGATGAAATCCATCATTGGGCTCAGACCTTATATAAGGGAGGCGATTACGACAGGTACAGGTCAATGGTTCGGTTAGGTGTTCCAGTTAAGATGTCGGCAGGGGCTTAAGGTAAGGCTGTCCCATATACAATTATGGTTTGCGTGTTTCCAGGATCCTTCAATTGGGCGGTGTGGGGCTGTTTTTTGGGGGGTTATGAGAGAGATGGGTGGGACGGGTATTGTGGGATATGTTGTTGGATATACAGTCTTGGTGGAGATGATGTTGATTTTTTTATTGCAGGTGGGGGAAATCGTAAATTATTTGGTTGTGAAGCAACTGAATGAGGAAAATTATGCTAAGAAGGACTAAGTTTCATGGCGGTCGGATAGTGGAATAATTGAATGAGGAGTATGAGGGGGGTAGGTGGGGATGTGGTCGACAAACTTAAATATGCAGGGATTGTGTATGCTCGTGAGCCAATGATGGCACATGAGTTGAACTCAGTGCAGGTGGTAGATAGTGTATTAAAACGGTATGGAAGTTTGAGGTTGCACATTCACGGTTGCACCAACGGGTAATCGTGACAAACTTACTTTTTATATAGTAAATTATGGCATGTGGTGGCAATGTATCCATTATTGAGTCGAGAGGTTACGAAATTGTTGCGTGGGGTATTTCGTTATATTTCGGGATCTGGCTGTGAATGGTTAAGCAGAGGGTTAATCACTCTGCCGATTGGCCATGGTGGGCTGTGACTCATTACCGCTAGACAAAGAGTTATGAGGATATATGTGAAATGGAGTTTTCTACGAGAGGGTGGGGAAAATGGGAGAAGGATTGAGAAATTGTATGAGGACATAACTTGACTTAAGAAATCATAATGACACGATTGCAAATAAACCATACCCCCGGCCGGGATTGAACCCGCGGTCATAGTCTGGTGGTGGACTGGGAAGGAATTAAGAGTAGGGGAGGCGATGCTGCTGCGGAATTTTGATGGTAGGCAAGAAATCAAATAGAATTTAAGCTGCGTTGTCTCGAGAGAGTGGTGGGGGGGGTTGGAGGTTGCGCCGTGGAAGGAGCATACCCGATGTATGCCTGGCGCGACATATGGGAACGTCTCCGGAAGTTGCGCATCATGCCGGGGGTACGCGAGGTAATGTATGGATTTTTACACGGGATTTTGCCGTCAGGGACTGTCTTATACAATCGCAAGCTCAGGGAAGGAGGGGAATGCCGAGCGTGTGGTGATTTGGAATCCATTTTTTCATGTAGTGTATTTTTGTGAAAGCATAGGGAGGGTCAGGGAATGGTTAGGGTGGGTTATTCGTTTTATGGGAGGGGGTTGTTGCAGGTGTTGAGAGTGTTAAGTTTGGACATTAATGGGGTGGGCACGAAGGTTAAAAATACGGTGGCATATATAGTGACTGATTTTGTGTACACTTCATGGGCAATGAGAGAAGTAGGTGGGAGTGAAAGGATTAAAGTGTTAGCAGCTACTTTTTATAGAACTAAATGTCGCAGTAAGGAAGTATATGGAAGGGGATGGAACACGGAGTTTACGGAGAGTTACCGGGAATTTCAACTGCGTGACTTATGGAATCTGTAGGTTAATGGGATACAATGGGCTCGCCTCCCTCCCAGTGGTGTGTGGTGGTGATTGGGTAAGTAAATGTGAAGTCAGCATGAATATAGGATGGTATGAAGGAAAAGTGTGAGGGGTGAAGAATAGTTCAAGGCTTAAAAATCATCATTGTATTAAGTTAATGTGTTATACCCTGGTATAATAGGGTTAATGATGAATACAAACATTGACATCATATGCAGGTGTGTGAGTGTAAGTAATACGTGCATTGTTAAATGGGAATATACTTTCATGTATGCGCAAGTATTACACTTGTGTGTGAGGGCAGGTATGATCAGACCCAGGAAATGGGTGACAGGATACGGTGTATTAGCCATATAATCCTTACAAAGTGCATCATTGGATTTGTATATCCCAAATGTCTGAGTGTGACAGTCGCTTATCATATATGCAAGTGTAGTACCTGCTAAGGTAAATGTTTAGAAGATGTATTTGTAGTTTCATATTAGTGTATTGTAGGTAATGTTTTCTCAAGCGGTTTCTAACTTTCATATGTAACGAGTGCCAATTGTGGATGGACGATATAAGACGGAGCACACTTAAACCCCATGGGGTGGTTAGAGTGAGCGCAGAACTGTCTGGATGTTACACAATCAAAGCTTAGATTGAAAGCTTAGTTATCAGCGTGAGTTATGAATGGAGATGAGTTGGATATAAAGGTAAATGAGTACATACACTATTAATCTTATCACATGTGTATGCATACTTAAGTATATGTATAATATATCAGTGACATCATTGTGAGGCGCGTATTGTGCACGAATTATAGGACGACAAGGGTTTTTTCGCTTAAGCAGGCAGGAGTGCAGGTGTACTGAGTGGTACTGAAAACATAAATAACATGAAAAGTGAGGCACTAATGCATATGGTAGGTCTAGGGTTCTTTGCATAAGTAAAATAATGTATATGGCATGAATTTTGTAGATAAATGTGAAATCTAGTGTTCCATTATATAACTTAGGATAGGGATATAATAACACGGGGGGGATGGAACAATTTGTGTACATACACAGACTTCCCAATGTATTCTACCAAAGGAATTATGAAATTTTGTGGAAGAACTGATTCCATAACCTTTTTTTTTTTTATTCACGTTGTACTGTTTAAAATAAAATATTTAAAAAAAAAAGGAGGGTTTGTGGGTTATGTATATGGTTGTGGGTTATGTATATGGTTGTGGGTTATGTATATGGTTGATGGCTGTACTATGGTGTTCTTTATTGTACCGGGATTGTGTACTAGAGGTTTTTGTATATCTAGTATGGTTTTTAATTTATACTCTTATAATTATTGTATTTGTTCTATGTTAAATAAAATATAAAAAATACCTATGACATTAGTCAAGTAATGAATTATCTGGTTTTCTTTTGAGTAGTTTGTACGGATGATCATTGCTCTCCTTTATTTGTTAGTGTTTGTGTTTTCTTTAGTTACTATTTGTTACATGATGTATAATTTTTATATTTGTTTGGGTAATTTATGGCCATGGAAATGTCTCAGTACAGTGTTGACGGATAGCCTGTTGTATTTTATGTGCTGTTGATGTTACCTTTTTTAAATCAATATAAAAAAAAAATATCCCACACACTTTTATCCTGTCCGCACTTATTCCAACGTTACCGTTCCATCCAACTATCATCTTCCACCCAATCTTCTAAAACCAGTAATTTTTGATTTTTCCACATTAATCTTTTAACCGGTAACCACACGCGAAAAATTATCAATATAAATTCTCCAACTGCACTTAAAACTTCCACACCGTCACACGAGTCTTGTCGTGTCATCCACGTACCCTATTATTCCATGCTCTCCACTTCCTATTCCCCATTCACCCTCAATACCACGTTTTCCACCTTTTCTCTTAGAAAGGGTCTGTTTAAACAGGCAAACAACAATTGAGACAGGGGGACACCCTGCCTTAATACCCCGACCCATGGATACCCACTTCCCCCAATTTCCGTTTAACTTGTACACACACTACACAACCTGTATTCATTGTCTCTGCCCACACGTACCACCTCCTCTCCCAAAACCTGCCTACTTAATATATTTCAACAACACCTTTCACGTTCTACACTTATCATACCGCGCCTGACTTCTAACCACTAGACACCCCCTGCTCCCCTTTTTTCCCACCATTCACACAAAAATCTTTATATACCTATGCCTGGGTTCCTCATCGCCTCCGAGCCTTGTGGAAGATGCTGCGCTGACGCCCTGTTATTGAGCTTTGTTTTTGCGCAGTTGACCTGATTGAGCTGCCACTTGCGTTGGTTGGTGGAAACTTTATTTTCTCAAACATGGCGCTGAAATAGCAGAAGAAGAATCAAACACTTGTCTGCCATTGAAGATGGATCCGGGGTGCTGTCACAGGATCCAACATGGATTTATTAATCCAGCGATTCTTTCCGCTATATATGGTATAGCAAATGAGGAGCTATGTGGTGTCGCAATTAAATGGAATGACAAGAATCTTAGTAAAATGACGTCTGCACAAGTTCTACGAGCAGTGGTCGACAAGTATCAGGGGACCTTTATACGGTTATTACAGCTGTGTCGGTGAGACGTTCATGATGTATCCTCGCCATTACACTTGGCGTGACATAAATCAAGATTGTTCCTTTTGAGGCGGACCTGATGTTGAATATTACCAGTAAACTGCGTACTTATGGGACGGTTCTCGTAGCCACAAGCAGGGGATGGGCAACTGGGACCCTATGCAGGTGGGCTGGAAGGCGCGTATACAGTTTTAAATTTTATCTGACTACTTTCGACCACCCTTATTCCTTCATATATTGTGTTGAACCAGAATTACGGACTCAAGTTTGTAAACGTATGCGGCGGGCAACAACGTAGTGTCGGCTATGTTGGGTCAGATGACCTTCATCGCGGCGCCAGTGTCTGGGGGAAACGATAGGGGTAACCCGGCACAACAGCAACGGCAACAGCAGCAACAGCAGCCAGTGGACGAGGTAGGCAATGAGCGGAGACCAGTTCTCTTGATACACCGCCCCAACAACGGTTGTCATGGAGTGAGGAGTGGTGGCAAAAGAAAAGCGAGCTTCGAATCGCCATTTGTAAACTCTTCAAGGAGAAAATCTCAGTCATTGGACATCTACATTTGGTTTTTGAGGTGAGATCTACCTAATATGGGTGAAGAAGTGGCGGGCGGCCGTCTTTGGTAAAGGCGTTGGATGACTTTGTTAGAGGAAATCTGTCCTAGATCGGTGGAAAGACCCAGGGCTTTTTTTCTGGGGGACGGCTGTGAATGATGGTTTGGCAGAAGATGACGGTTTGTCGGACGAGAGAGTCTAAGGATTGAAGGTGCATGCTGTAGTGGTGGAGGTGTTCAGGACGGTTGCTTCAGATGTCAAAGAATGGGCAGGTGGGGGCCGGGACACAAAGAAGGACTTGCAGCATCATCGGATTCTGATGTGCTAACTCTGCCCAAAATCGCCCTGGGAAAAGTCTTGGGTGGTGTTACAGAAAGAGAGGGAATGGTGAACACAAAGGATCAAGGGATTGCAAAGGTGATTCCCAACAAAGGGGGGAGGGGGACCAGAGGTGTTGCTAAAACGACTGGGGTGTAAGTAATGCCAGGGGACAAAGGAAAACCCATGTTGAATTCAAGGGTTTTATATATATATTAAACGGGTTGAGAGCTGAGAGGGAGCTTAAGGGGTTTCATGAGTTATTTTGGTGTGCGACTGGTGTGGTTGTGGTATTATTCTTACACAGGAACATAATTTTAGGCCTGGTTATGAGTTGGATTTGAGTGGTTATAATGTTGTACATAGAACATGCGGACACGTGTGAAAGGTGGGGCTGCCATTTTTTGGTTTAAAGGAAACTAGCCTCGTATATAGTAAGGCGTTTGTTTATAGTGAACGGGGGGAAGAGGGAGAGGGTAATTAGAGTGGATGAACTTGAGTAGGGTTTCCCAGTAGTTTAGTATGTGTTATGGTCCGGCTGAGGGTAGGACTGAGTATTAAAACTAAAATTTGTTCGGGACGTGTGGTCTAATTTTTTACTTGGTTTTAACGAATGTTGCAAATAATAGGCGGAGTTTGGAATTGCGTTGATACGTCGTAAAGATGTGGTAGCCCAGAGGTGCAGGGGTGTTTGGGTATATTGGGGGATATATTGGACCGGGGGTGGGGTTAAGGAATGTGTGGGGGGGGAGGGAAGTTAGCGCAATACTTCATTTAATCGTGGTTTATGCGGCGGAGGTTGGACCGAAATGTTACGTGCCTTGTGTGCGGTTACTGGCGGTGGTGGAAATGGTGATAGATGTGGTTTTTTCGGATCATAGAGGTGTGGTAATAGATGTGGATATTGAGGGTGTGCTCGGAGGGGTCCATCATTTTGGAAATTGAATGTTAAAAGTTATTAAAGGAAGTGGATAGTACTTTTGTCTTTTGGACATATGTGAGGATCGTTTAGTGGTAGAAGACCAGGGGGGATGTGCCATGGTTAATTGGTGGGAATCATTAGTAAAAAAACGGCGGTATTTAGGGAATATTATATAATCGAGGGAAGTGGATTTAAATCTGTTTACATTACGGTTTTCCAAAAATATTTAGAGGGGCCGTTGCGCGACTGTTATGCACCAAATTAATGCTAATTATCCTGTTATTGAAATTGTAAGTTTGAAGGAAAATATACGAATTTACAATAATGGAGGAGTTTTTGATGGGGAAAGAGTCTTAAGGGCGGGATTGAGAGGTGTTGTGGGAGATAGGCCCCGTCGGCGTGTGTGTTGCGGAGTCCAACCACACTCGTCGCAATGTAATGGGGAAGTAATGGGGTTTGAATGTTCAGGTAGGTTATTCAAGGGGTATAATCGTGGACCAGGTTGTTGACGATGACTGTGGGTATGAGTGGGTATATTGATTTGGCTTGGGTTAAGTTGAAAACGCAACGTGTGAGATATTAGCAAAATAGCATTACAGTCAATTGAAGGTTTGTGCAGTGTTGATGTTGACAGAGAATGATAGATTCGTTTTGGAAAGGGCCGTTAAACGGAGGTGCGAGACAGGGAAGATTTATCCGTGGAGCAATTAGGTAAGGCACCAAGAATTTGGATGGATTGCCCAGGGACTTTTATCTCCCAAGATTGGAGAAGAGTTTTCAAAGATTTTTGGTAAGATTATTCATTCGCCTTAAGCGGGGGTAGGGGTTTTAGGGGCACAGCAGCGTGTTGGCTGTGGTCGTTCTAGTGCTAAAGGTGAGCCATTAACAGCTAAGACTATCGGTGTTTTCTTATTTTCTTCTTTTCATGCTATTTGTTATTGTGTGGTGATTATAAGTTTTTTGCAAGAATTTTATGCAACAGAATAAACAAGGTCATGGGTATAAAGTGATTGATACTGGAACAATATGGGGTGCAGGGGAAGGGTCTATGTCATGTCGGGCTGGTTTGATTAGAAGTTTTTTTGAAGAAAGAGTAAAAAATTGGGAGTGGGGGGGGGGTGTGTTGGTATAGATTGGATGCGGAATATTGATAGTGTAGAATGGGAAGGCGTTTATGGAAGGATTTTGAGATGGCAGGGGTTTGGAGAGGGAAATTATATCATGGGCCACATTATGTATCAAGAGGCTTCCTTGCGGGTTGCAGGTAAATGGAAGGTTAGTGAGAAACAAATTCAGATGAGCAGGGGGGTCTACGTCAAGGTTGGTCCCCTTTCACAAAAATTTTTTGCCGTGTTTTCAGGGATCCCTTTTATAGAGGAATTAGGGTCTATTGGCAGCATAATGGGGTGGTGACGAAAGGGGTGGGGGGCTGGCATTGTTGGATATGTTGATGACACAACGATTTTAGTAAGTGGTAACAGGGACTTTGCCTCGGGTGGAAAAAGTTTGTAAATGTTTTGATAAGGCTTCTGGGCATGTCAATTAATAAGGAGGGGAAAACGAAGTATATGGATCTTGGGGATAGGTTATTGTGAGGAATGTGGTATGTAGCTGAAAGGTGGAAAAAGGTGGTCCAATTACTGATATGTGGGTTCGTTATGTTTGTGTTATCAAGTTTGCACAACAAATAAAATTCAGTGCGTATTGTTGATTGTGTACTGAAGTGCATCTGTGGTTTACGAGATGACAACCACTTAACTTTCATCAAAGAGTAATTTCAACGAATGTCCTATTTTTTGTAAACTTTGGCCATGTCCAGCAGACCAATATATCCGGATTACTTCGTAGTGAGATAACAAAGTTTCCAAAAGGCGCGTTTTTAGATTCATTTGGGGGTATGGAAGCAAATGGCTTAGGTTGTGCGGTTGTCACACACTCCCGGTTGGCCGAGGAGGGCTGGGTCTTATAGCTGTTGAAAAGAGGATTATGAAGTGTGTATTTTGAAAACGTAGTTATAAGCGGGAGGGGGGGGGTCGTAGGGAATGCGGATTAATATTAAGTGCGTTCAGGAATGCACGGTGGTGGGTGGGGTTAGGGAGTTCATAATCGGTGAGGCAATGTTACGGGTCAATCATTACATGAGCGATACTTCTAATATTAATTGGGAAACCTTGATGGGGTGGAAGGTTTTCGGCAGTGGTAGAAGGGGTTTAACCGATGTATGATTGGCGTTTAATTTTGGGGGAACGTTCCCCCGTTTGTACTAATTACGTTTTAAAACCTAACAGTACCGAGAAGTAATGTATAGATTCTATTACATGGAATCTTTACCATCTGGAATAGGTTTTTATTCCATAGAGATTACGGGTGGATTGGATATGCAAGGATTGTGGTGGATGGGAGACTGTTTTCATATAGTGTATTTTTGTGAATGTATTGAAACTAATAAGGTTTGGTTTTGGGTAAGTTATTAAGGTTGATGGGGGGAGGAGGGGGGGTTTGAAGTTGTTGAGGGTTTTATGCTTAGACATAGGTGGGGGGAATCAGATGGTTTAGAGGTAGCGGTAGGGTTATATAAATTTCTAGAGTATATTTATATGTCTTGGCTTTGAGAGGTGCGAACGTGTTGTGAAAGATTTAATGCACATTAAAACAGCAACTTTTTATAGGACAAAAGTGTAGAAATAAGGAGTTGCCCTAAGGGGGGAGATGGGAGTGGGATTTAAGTGGGGGTTATAGGAATTTCACCTTACGGGATTTACGGGAGTTGAAAGGCAGGTAAGGGGGATGAAATGGGCCTGGTTTCCTAGAATTGGGCGGTAGCTGATGAGTTTGATGTATGTGATTTGAGGGTTATGTCTGGGGTGCCAATTTTTTAAATTATTGTTCCGAGTGTTCAAGTACAACTGTTATATTTGGAACTTATCGACTTATAACTATGTATGTGTATGTGTGTGTATTATATATGCAATGTGGTTGTAAGTGATGTGTGGTATATATGTATGTATGTATGTTTGTATATGTATGTATGTATATGTGTATGTTTATTTACTATAATATATTATATTATATATTTATATATATATGTTATATGTATATGTATAGTATATGTATATGTATGTATTGTATGTATGTTGAGTTTCCTCTGTATATACCTTTAATGGTTTTTTCTCATGAACATTTTCAATGATATTCTATACATATTTTCTATGCGCTTTTATGATTATGATACAATGGTAAATGTCAAAATGGCTTTATGTTTCAGTTTTAATTTACACTGTATTTTTGTAAAGCACCAATTGATTTGGTGCCAATAGAAGCTTAGTGTGTTTTGATTATATTTGGGTTATTGTTTTTCTTTTTTTTAATTTGTTCTAGGATGGTGGCACATTACTATGTATGTAGTTTAAGAGCTTTCTACGAAACTTGAAGTTGTATGAATTGGAATGAAGTTATTCGTGTTGAGTTGAGTATATTATAAACTGACTGTTGTATGTGAATTTGTGTTCAATTAGAACAACATACTTTATATTAGTATTTTATGTATGTACTTGAATGGTAGATTGAAAGTCTGTTTTTTTAAAGGTGAAGAGGTGGGTTTTCCTTTTTTTTTTTTTTTTTTTTTTTTTTTTTTTTGTTTTTTTCTTTATGTAATACAGGGTGTATCCATGTACACCAACAAATATGGTAATACAAGGTTGTTCATGTACACAACAAAATATGGTTATACAAGGTTGTATACAATGTACACAAACAATTATGGTTAGGGGTAGGTGTAAAATTTTGTGTTGTTTAGACATTTATATTAACAGTTGAATTTACTAGGCTTGGTTAGGCGTATAATTTATGATAATTGTGGATGTTCTTGATTCAAACTGCTCTTTATTATTCAAAAATTGGGTAGAATGTTTTCTACGTTTTGGCATTATTGAAAAAATGTGAGCTGATCTAATTTTGTAGGTTCGATGTGTTGTAATGTACATGTGCACACCTGGGCGAGGAAAACTGCGCGGTACACCGTGCAGTTTCAAGGACCTGTTGGTCGGTTGTAGGTTTCGCTTGGATGTGTTCTGGAAATCATTGGTTATTTATCCTATTATTTCTTTCGTGTCCAGAGCAGAAGGAATAATTTTGTCTGTAACCGGACTTAATGAAAAGTATACTTGTATTATTATTTATTTTTGTGTAATTAAGAGCAAGGATGATTAATTTGAGGTGAGTTAATTTGGTTTGCATGTTTTTGGCGAAAGTTAAACTTATCCATGGTAGCTAGTATAGGACATTTTAAGCTTTCGGTATCTGAATTTTATATCGTAGGTAATAGTGTCATAATTTGTTATATTGTATTGGTATTGCGTTTGTTTCATTAATCTAATGTAACGTTTTTTTCAGTTAGTGTTCTTATATTGTCTTCTTTAGTGTTTTTCCTTTTTGTCTATTGTTGGGTTTAAATAAAATATCAAAAAAATAAATTACTATGCCTGTAATATAATCGTACTCCCAGATACTCAATCATTTGTACCTCTCGCATTCACTCTATTCCACCTCTCCACTTCAGGACTATTTCCGATAATTTTAGCAAAATTCTTGTTATCAGAACACAGCTATGATATTATCCTAAATGTCCGCCAACCGTTTCTTGTTCAGCTTATCCTGTTTGCCACACTTTTTTTTTTTTTAAAAAAAACTTTACAGCGGGTTATATTATAGTTATTATAATGGGGTTTACAATAGGATCTCAATCTTCTTCAACATACCACTAACCAAATTTTAACAACACATTGTAATTGGACATATATTAGTGGTTTCACCATATACTCTCATCTATATTTTTCTAGATAACATACCTATGATAAACAAAATAAAACTATAACTATATAAACTATATAAAATATAATCTATATACAACTTTCAAAATTCTTATAGTTAACATAGTATGACTGTCATATGACAAAGGTTCACAACCTTCACAGGAGATAATAGAGTAATAACCCTTCAATAACATTTTCTCAGTTTTACAATTACTTGCTCTTCCAAAAATTAACCCCTTATGCGCAAAATAAATATTATACAAAATATTTTACTAAAAATATTACTACAGCCTCTTCCATCGCTGAGCAACATTATTTAAAATCTGGAGGACTAAAACCCAACGGTCCTAGTTCAAACTTATTAACGAGGCAATTTACAAATTTATGGAAAGTCATTAGCGTTCCATTCGCAGGCATAACTGGATGAGCTCATTATTTAATGCTAAAAATAAAAGACAGTACACTCTCCAAATAAAAAACCCACAACCACTCAACACAAACATAATTTAATAAATCTCAGTGCGACTACATTTATCGCACATGAAATATGCCCAATAAAAGGCTATTAAAACGCACACCTAAATAAGCCTAAAGTCTTCAAGGTCTTAAAATCTATATCTGACACCTTTCACACGTAATACAGAGGAAAGGTCGTTGACGACCCTGACAAATCAATCACAGAATTCTCCTGACGGTACTACATATTTACTTGATATCACTTTGCTTTCTGTGCACATTGCTGCTAATACACGTTATGCCACTCATCTTATCACCTTCATATACCCACATGCAATTACTCTCACCATCCCCAGGAGGCGACCCCACTGTGTTCCCCTGAATACCCCCTTCCCGTATGTTAATCCCCAAACCACCCCCCCCCTTACTCACTCAGCCTAGTCGTGATGGTGGAGAAACCATAACGGTAACATTCTATGACCCTTCCGAAAATCTTCTTCCCATCCTCCTTCCAATACAGTTCTCGATTACGACACATGTACGATAATCCGTTACCGCTTGTAAACCGCCTCCGCACCTCACATTTCCCCTTCCCCCTCAGCACCCACGATATATATATATATTACACTATTATATAATCCAAGCCTCTTAATACACACTCTCATCGACCCTCCACTTTAGGCTTAGTGCACGCAGAAACGAACCCCTCGGCCCCCCACCAACTGTACTACCCATACTTAACACAATACCTAACAAACCTACCAGTCCCACCACAAAAGTATCTGCATGGAAAGCCCAGTCTAATTCTCCCCACAGATTCCACAACCCTTCCGCCCACCAATTTACCCATCTGGTTCTTAAAAACCTCCCCCGACGGGGCTAGTATGCCAGGCAAAAAAACGATACATTTACCTCCCCTTAACCCTTGGCTTTAACTTCTATATTGCTAAACTTTACCAAATTTCACTCCTTCTTGCGTACATGGGGAACAATCACCTCAACTGGTGACATAACCTATCCTGTTCTACAAGCAGCTTATAAAAAAAAACCTACTCGAAATTCTTTCCTAGGTTCTATATCCAACATTCAAACGCCCTCAATTTTGTTCTCATTTCCTCAACTCCACACCACCATATCATACCTTACCAAACCTATCATATACTTGTTACCAGCTGCCCTCACTCACTCTTCGCACAAAAAACCTCCCATTTTAAGGAAACACACATTTATTCCTCCTTCTCAGATCCATCAAACCCCAAACCAACCCTGGTGCACAGGTAAACATTTCAACCTATCTCTCAGCAAATCGCACCGTGAACCCACAAAAAGTTAAATCCACTCGTCTCTGGAATTCCCACTATCGCCGTCCCTGTTAATGGGAACACGGCTGCTACGTGCAAACCTTTACTATACCAATATACTTTTATAAATAACTACACTCGTTGCACGAGTGTCAGATTGATGTCGCAATGCACCCAGACGACCCCTGGAATCCTTGCCTATTAATCTATTCGTGTTTTCTCTCGAGCAGCTATCCAAAATCTTCCTTATAGGTGTACATAAATTTTTAAAGAACACGTTTGTTTTCTTTCACATCGTTACATCTCCCCCCCTCCACCCGATCACCCACTACCCCTTGATCATTGACTTCTCTCTATTTTACATGCTTCCCTGTTGCATTTCCTGACTTGTTGCACAAATCAGCCAACTACACCCAACGCCATCCCCTCCCGAACCTGGTCTGTTTTGTAGCGTTATAAGTTTTCCTATATTATTCCCGGCAACCAATTCCCTAACCCCCCCCCCCATACCATCCACTAGTGTCATATACACATCGTTCAACATTTCTATAGAAGGGGTCTGATGCACGATAAACAACAATTTGTGACCATTGGGGACACCCCCTGCCTTTAGTTCCCCTATACTTTTCAATCGCCTCCCCCACCGGCTCCATTAATCTGTACATCATCTTGGCTCATTGTACATCGGGTTACCAATAACTATTTCTCCCCATTACCCTGCCTCAAAGTTAAGATCCCCAATGCACTTCCTCTTTCCACCCCGTTCATAGGCCCCCTGCAGGTCTAAAGCCAACAAAACGCCTCGCCTCCCTTCCCCCCTTTTGACTCCATCAATATTCTCAGTATTCCATGACCCTCAATCATCGGACCTTCCAGGCAAACCATACTTGCGTTTTCGAAACCACTCTCCATACCACACATTTGCTGAGTACCCATGATTTTGACGACACAAAATTATAATCAGCACCTAAACAGAGATATGGGCATGGTACTCCTTGGAGGGTGTGCTGGCCCTTACCCTTCTGAACCATCACTATCAACTGCTGTTGCTTGATTGTCACCCCATCAAACCCTTCTCCTTCATCTGATTAAAATATCCTTTCCCATGAAGCCCCTTATCACCTCCCAATGGTGGAGATAAAATTCAGTGGGTGGGGGGGAGGGACCGTCTTTTCCGGTGCTTTGCCTTTCTCATTACACCTTAAAGGCCTAACTTCTATTTTCATCCTCTGGTTTTACCACCCTAAAGCCTTTATACACTTTTCACTAAATTAAACGTCACATAACTCTCTACACCTCTCTAAATCCACATTTCCCTCCCTTCCCACTTAGTCCTATTACCTTCAACACATTTCTCCGCATACGAACACATTCCTTTTGTAGTTAGTATCTCATGACCACATTCTATTATCCAACCAAGCCATATCGTGTACCGCAACTCGGGAATAGCTGTAACTGCTGTCTTTGTTTTTGACGTCGCAACACATACGCCAATGGTTTGTCACACCATAGCACCTCCTCTACCCTGCCTGCACCCTACCTTACGCTTGAAACCTACTCATTTTGTAACTCCACTCAGTCACCATTGACCTCGACAATTTCATCCATAGGATAGTTGCCCCCCACAAGCCCACTTCACATATCTGCCAACGTAACCATGTTCATCAGATAATTTTGAAAAGCCATATTTTAAAATCATTTTTTACGTTTGCCCACCCCCAAATTTATATTTTTCTAATCTTTCCTTGGCAACACAAATCCCACAATTGTACGGACATTCTTACCACTCCTCTCTGCATCCTCGCTAAGCTCCTTCCATTTGGACAGAAAATCCTCTATACCCCTCCTCATCATCAAGGACCTATATTTAATTTCCAGTAACTCCTGTATATTTTCTGCAGGCCTCCACCCAAACCTCCTCACAAAAACTGCTTCTATGATCTGACCATGCTACTTCAACAGTTTTAAAAGCTCTCACTACAACCCCGGGTGAGAAAGATACACTCTATCTAACCTCGCTTGGAATACCCCTCTCTAAACATAATGTTATGCTCTGTCTCCACAAGCCCCCCACTCGGAATGCGTGTCTCTTAACCTAATTAGCCCCTCAATTAATATCTCGTAGGGCCACCGACAAATTAACCTGCCACTTTCGAGTTCCACTTCAGCCCTCTAATGATGCAGTTATAATCACCCTCATACTATTGCCACCTCCGGTTAAATGCACGGAAAAAAAAACACAAATGGTACTCGGCACACAAACTACCTGCTTCACCTGTACGTATTCTTAACAGGTGCTTATACGCTAATATAAATCCACACGTTTTTACAATCCTCAAACCATCTACGCGAAACCACCCATTTCACCCTACCCCCTCACTTCTCTGCATAAACAAATCGGGCTCGCTCCCCTAATTATATACCACCCCACTTTCAAACGGGGCTGATGGCAGGGTTACCACCTGAAACCCCCTCCATATCCAACACCCTACCCTCTTAAACTTGTGCTCCTGTATGATACAACATCCCACTCTAAATGTATTCTGAAACATTCGGAAACAATTCTATCTTTCACTATTTACTCAAACCATTAACGTTTACTGTCATACACCGGAGGCATTTAAAGTTTCCACCCCTGCCTTCCTCTCTTCCTCTCTTCGATGGCCACCAGCCAGCAGAAGTGTGCGGAACTCTTGATCACCTGCCACTTCCCCTTCTCTCCCCCACCTTATTTCGGTGCCTTCCTGTCAATCTGGCCACCACTTCCTTACACCTTCTGCCCATATTTGCTCCCAGTACGCCTGCGCTGGCATTATGACCATCATCTTGAATACCGGATGCAGCGGGCTGTCTTATTGGACAGGCGGCATTCCTACATGGCTTGGTCTGGGGAATGCCTCACAATGTTACCATCTACCTACACCTGTACACAGTGGCAAAGATCTCGGTGACACCTCAGTTCACGCTGTCACTCCCCCGTCGTTCCGATTAGTTCTGTTTTTGATTTGCCCCAACAGCCTTCACTCGTCTTCTACCCACCCTTTCAGGAGCAGCCACTCCTCAGGCACCGGTTGACAAGGAATTCAGAACCTCGCCTAATTCTCCTAAAGTTCCAACAATTCCTCCTGTTACTTTTTGCTCAAACCCGATCCACTGGAAGTGTCTGGACCAGGTGACTGGGTCAAGGGGCCTCTCCTTCCCCCAGCCTTATAGCCTCATCCACCTATCTCGCTCATAGTCGACCACGCCATCCTTCACTTCGTTGATCAACGCTCATGCTTCGCCCGGTGTAGAAGCGGATTGTTCTCCGGCCCATGGGCCAGGAGCTCGTTGCCGCTTTCTCCACCACTCCCGCCGCTATGTGATCATTTTCCCCTCATAAGTCGGCATTGTACGCATTTTGCCCCGCGTATTGACACTTGTCTGTGTCTGAATTCCTTAAGGTAACACATAAGACGGTATGGGGTGTCGCTATGTCATTGCTTAGAGTTAAAAGTGCCCTCCGGATACTGTGTTTGGCACCATACACCCCACTTTACATCGGGCCAAATGATACAAGTTTCCGTTATTCCTCCAAAATCTTTTCTGATTTCTGTCATCCGCTCAAAAGGATCATTACGCAGTTTTTAATCCATGTATAATGTTGGTTACTTCGATTCATCCTCACACGCACAGCTGGTGTTTGTTGCATCATGACTTACGTCCTGGGATAAACGGTTTGGCACAACGACTCTTAAACTCCGTTTTTGCTGAGAGCATGGTTTCACAAAAAATCTACGTGATCCGTGTTATGCTACGCGTACAAACTCTCCATACCTGAATTCCTTGCATGTCTCTTGATAATTTTTGGTTAGTAATAACATGGGCTGACCTGCGTTTGTGCCACCACTGAGGAAGTTAACTCACAGACAGTGTTAATCCTGCGTCTATAACCTGCACCACCATGTTGACTTAATGGTAGTTCTCCTGGTCTGACGACAGGAGGCGCGGCAAGCACCACCCTCCACCCACTAATGCGTCAGGGAACTGATGTGACGTTTGGCTGGAGGTCTGCAACGGGACCATTAGCGATGCAGGGACAATGTCCTTTTGGCTCTATAAACCACAAAACCACAGTTCCTTGCAGCCTGCCCTTCCTTTCCCTCTCTTTTCATCGTGTTCATTAGTTCTACTAAAAATGACTTCAACACATTCCAATGGCCCCACATAAAACTCGCAGGGAAAGCCACCCAAAACCCTGGTGCCTTCCCTCGTGCCATTCCCCTCTAAGCCCTCCACACCTCCCCTTCTTCAATATCCTCCCCCAACGCCATACTCCTCAAATACTGAAGCAGTACAGCCCCAAGTCAGAATGGGAGGCATCTGTTCGGAAACGAAATATTTTTTTTTTATTTTATTTAAAAACTTTACAGTTAATATTAATTAAAAAGATATAAAAGGGGTTTACAGTAGGATCCTCAATCCTACACAACATACACTGACAAATTATAAACAACACATTGTAATTGATGTAAAAGAGGTTACCCCATACACTCACAAATTTTTCCATATAACATACTACTACAATATAAACAATATAAATATCAAACCTTTTAGATTTATAAAGTGAACATAATATGACTGACATATGGCAAAGGCTCGCAACCTTCACAGTAGACAATAAGAGGAATGACCTACATCATAATTCATTTAAAACAAGTACATGATCTTCCCAAAATTAAACCCTATACAATAAAAATTACCTAAAAAACATACATGTCGTGCCTCACTACAATCCCTCTTTAATCATTGAAAAAAAATGAAAACTTAATCCTCCACTTATACTAAACAAATATTAATACACCCTCTTTCACCTGTGAGCAACATTATATAAAGAAAAAGAGACTAAACCATACTTTCCCAGTTAAAAAAATTTTAATGAGTCTTTACAAATTTATGGAAGTTATTAGCCATCCATCCTTCATAAACTGCAGGAGCACATTTTATAATGCAAAAATAAAGTCATTTACACTCGCTAAACTCCAAAAAAAAACACAAACAACAAAAAAATTTTAAAAACCTCTAATTGCGATTCGTTTTATCGCACATGAAATATCCCCAAAATAAAGGCTATAAAGTGCAATCTACATAAACCCAAAAGCTCTGCTAGGTCTTACACCTATAATCTTTACACCAATCACACTTAATACATGAAGGTCATGACGACCCTGACACATCAACACAAAATACTCCATACGTTACTACGTAATTAATTGATATCATCACCTTTGCTTTCTGTGCCCACTTGCATGCTACATACACTTATGCCACATCTACCCTTCTATACCCACAAAACCTCACTCTCACCCCTCCCCAGGAGGCGACCCCGCTGTGTCCCCCTGAATTCCCTATTCTCATATGTAATCCCCAAACCCCCCCCCCTTACTCACGCAGCCCAAGTCGTTGATTCATGAGAAACCCTAACTTTTACATTCTATAACCTTCCGAAAAATCCTTCCCCCACCTCCTCCCATACAGTTCTCTATTACGACACATCGTAATGAAAAACCGTCACCGCTAGTACTCGCCTCCGCACCTCACAATCCCCCTCCCCTCATCACCCACGATATATATATATAATCCACATTATAATAATCCGAAGCTCTAGTTGACACTCTCGTCGAACCCTCCCATATCTAGGCTTAGTGCATGCAGAACTGAATCCCTGGGCCTTCCCACCCCCTGTACATCCCTACTTAACCATTTACCTAACACCCCCAGTCCCTCACAAAAGTATACTGTAGGAATGCCGTCATTTTCCTCCCCAGATTCCACACCTTCTGCCCACAATTACCCCTCTGGTTAGTACCTCCCACGACGGTAGTATGCCATGCTTTAAACGAAACGTTACCCCCCTCCCCCTAGGCTTTAACTTCAACTTGCTGAACCTATACCAAATACTCTTCCATGCATACATGGGGAATAACCCCTCAACTGGTCAACAATCCTACACAAAACCCCTATTCGAATTTTCCTGGGTTCTCTAACCAACATTAAAGCCCTCAAAACAGTTTCACATTCCCTTCAACTCCACACAACCAATACAACTTACCCAACCTATCATGTACTTTTTCCATCTCCCCCCCCCCCTGCACTCCTTCGGCAAAACCTCCCATTTAAGAAACACACATTTAATTCTCCTTCTCAGATCCATCAACCCCAACCCACCTGGTGCACAGGTAACACTACAACCTCTCCCCCGCAGCCAATCGCACCTTGAACCCACAAAAAGTTAAACACCCATATCAAAATTTCCCCACAATCACCGTCCCTGTTTTTGGGAAACACGGCTGCTATGTGCCAAACCTTATTTATACAATAATACATTTATTACAATCACTCATTGCACGAAAGTCAGATGATGAGGTCCAATGCCCCCAGACGCCCCAGAATCCTTTCCATAAATTTCTATTTGAGTTTCCTCTCGAGCAGATCCAAGTCTTCCTAATAGTTTGATACCACAAATTTTTAAAGACCCTGTGTGTTTCGTCACAACGTTATAACTCGCCCCCCCTCCACCCAATCACCCAACCCCATGATCATTGACTTCTCGCTATTTTACCTGCATCCCTGTTGCATTTCCAAACATTTGCACAACTTCACCCAAAACCCCCAAAACGCCATCCCCTCTTGAACCAGGACTGTTGTATCATCTACATTCCTATTATTCCAGGCCACACTTTCCCGACTTTCCCCACACCTCCACTCGTGATACATACACAACGTTCAAACCATTCTATAGAAGGGGTCCTAAATGCACACAAACAACTTTGGGGGACATGGGACACCCCTGCCTAAGCCCCCCTACCATTACAATCTCTTCCACCAAGCATCCATTAATCGGGTACCCTCATCTTAGCTCCTTTGTACAACGTGGTTACCCAATTAACTATTTTTTCCCCCATAACCCTGCCTCCCAAGTATACCCCCATGCACCCCTGTCCACCCTGTCATGGGCCCCCCTGCCAGTCTGAAGCCAACAACGCCGCCCTCCCTCCCTCCCCCCACAAAACTTCTCAGTATTCATGACCTTCAAACATCGACCTCCAGGAAAACCCATACTGCGTTTTCAAACCATCTCCCTACCACACTTTTAAAACCGATTACCCAAGACTTAGCGAATAGCTTATAATCAGCATGAAACAGAGATATAGCACGGTACTCTTGAGGGTGTGCTGCCCCTTACCCTTCTGGCCCAAAACACTACAACTGCTGTTGCTTGCTTGTCCCCCATCACACCCTTCTCCTTCATCTGATTTAATAACCTACCCATGAAACCCCTTATCACCTCCCAATGTTGGAGATAAAAATTCAGCCAGGAGACCGTCTATTCCTGGTGCTTTGCCCTTCCTCATTCCCCTTAAAGCCAACTCTATTTCCTCTTCCATTATTACCCCCCTAAAGCCTTCCTATCACTATTCCCTAAATTACACATCACATACTCACACACCTTCTCTAAAGCCACATTCCCCACCCTCCCACTTGTCCAATACCCTTCATAAATACCGACAAGTTGCTTACGGGTCTTTCTAAACCAATACCCTTCATACCATTTATCAGCATACACACACATTCCTTTCGTAGTTCGTATCTCCTGACCCACCCTATAACCTCCTGCCATCTCATATACCTCTAACCTCGGAATAGCTGTAACCTGCTGTCTTTGTTTTTGACGTCACAACACATACGCCAATGGCTTGTCTCCCCAAAGCACCTCCTCTACCCATGCCTGCACCCTTACCGCTTGAAACCTTTCATTTTGTAACTCCTCAGTCTCCCCTTGACCTCCACAATTTCATCCCTAGGATAGCTTCCCCCACAGCCCCTGCCATAAAAACCCCTTAACCTGCCCTCTAAATAATTTGAAAGTCCATGTTTTTTAAAACAGTGATACGTTTTCCCACCCCCACATGATATTTCCTAATCCTTTCCTTTGGCTACACAATCCCACCATTGCACGACATCTTCCACCCCTGTGCCTCCTCGCGAATCTCCTTCCACAGGACAAGAAAATCCCTTAACCCCTCCTCATCATCAAAGCACTTATATTTAATTTCCAGTAACTCCTGTATATTTCCGAGCGCCCCCCACCCAACCCCCCCACCAACACTGCTCTATGATCGACCATGCTGCTTCAAAAGTTTTGAAAGATCGCACTACAACCCATGAGAAAGATACACCCTATCTAACCTCGCTGCATATCCTCTCCTAACAAACGTATGCTCTGTCTCCGACACCCCCCTTGAACACGTTTCCCCTAACCTAATATCCCTCATTAAATCCCTTAGGGTCACAGGGCACATAGCCTTTCCCCCTTTTGATTCCACATCAGCCCTCCTAAAAACGCAGTTCCAATCACCTCTACTATTGCCCCTCCGGTAATACACGGAAAAAAAACACAAGGTCTTCAAACACAAACTCCTGCTTCACCTGCACGTTATTCTCTGCAGGCGCATATTCACTAATGAGGCCACATGTTTGCCTATCCCCCAAACCATCTACGCGCAACACCCTTCCCCCTCCCCCTCACTTCTCTGCAAAACAAACGGGCTCACCTCCTAATTAATATACTCACCTCTCCTTTCAAACAGGCAGATGGCAGGGTTACCACCTGAAACCCGCACCTCCAACACCCTACCCTCCTTAAAATTATGCTCCTGAAGGAACACAACATTCCACTCTAAATTTATTCAGAAACATTCTTAACCATTCTCTCTTTACACTATTACACAGACCCTTTTAAAGTTTACTGTCATACACCGGAGGCCCCATTAAAGTTTCCACCCTGCCTCCTCTTTTCACTCTTCCGAATGGCATCAGAACGTATGGGTCTATTGTCACCTGCACCTTCCCTATCTCCCCCCTCTTCTTTTTGGTGCACCTGTCGTGACCACCACTACCTTCACTTTTGCCATATTTCTTCCCCGGCACGCGCTGGCATTAGGACTCACTGAATCCGATGCAGCGGCCCTCTTTCATGTGACAATCAATCCTCCATCCTGATCTGGGGGGTGCCTCACAAATGTACCTTTAACCTCCACTGTACACTGTTGTAATGATCCCCGGTGACCCTCAGTCATGGCTGTCACTCCCGTCGTCCGAATAGTTCCCCTGTTGGGTGATGCACCCGCCGTCAACTTCGTCTTCTACCACCTTCCCAGGGGCAGCAACCTCCTCAGGCGTGCAAGGACTTTAGAACCTAGCTATTCCCTCCTCAATTTCCAACACTTCTCCTGAACTTTTTGTCTCAATCCTTGGGGGTCTCCCGGGTAGGTACTGGTCAAGGGGCCCCACCCACTCCACCAGCTTATGCGCCTCTCACTATCTCGCTCTAGAACGACCACGCCCTCCTTCACGGTCGTTGAGCTTTACTGCTTCCTCCAGTGTAGAAGTGGATGCCTCCGCCTTTGGGAACAGGAGCTCGTTACCTTTCCCACCGCCGCGCTATTACTGGGGTTTTACCTGGAGAGAGTTCCGGGGATCACGCCCCCGCGGCCCGGCTGTGAACCAGGCCTCCTGTGGATCCCGAGCTGAAACAACCAGGCTGTTTACTGCCCGGCTGCATGCAAACCAACGTATGAGCACGCCCGGCTGGTCAGGGAACCGACTTAAAGGGGCTTGTCATGCCAGCTTGAAGACTGCCAGGGGTTGTTGGTAATCCCCTTAATGTATGCCCGGGAGGCAGTTAACATCTTGGGCCCCTGACCTTATTGTAAAGTCTTCTAACGTGCGTGACACCCTGCTTTTCATTGGGGGGATGGTGCATGTCTGCCAGGGCTTTTTCTTTCGTAGTGAGTGTTTTCATGTGCAAGTTCGGTACTAGTCCTCTATGATTTTCCAGGTGTATATAATCATGTATCTCTCCGCCTGCATTCCCGGGAAAACAGTTTTGGAACCTCAAACGCTCCCAGTAATTGAGGGTGTTTTTCTCCGTTATGGTGCCGTGAAGGTTTCTGTACATTTCCTGGCAGAAAATTTCCCCTCCCTTTAAAAGGTGCTGTTGTGTGCGAAATATTCCAGCCTAAAATAGAAAAAAGGACCTAAACGTGTCATCAGGGGGCTTGGCCTCCCTATTTTTAAAGGGTTCTCATTATCCACCCTGCATTTTTCTAGCAATTGATTGTAAATGTTATGGCCCTTGAAGGTGAGCCCCGACATGATCACTCCCAGTCTTTACGTTGGTGTTTCCCTATTTTGGGGCCAGAATTTTTTTTTACTCGATGAAGTGTAATTTCCTCGTGTTTACCAATCTGAGAAATTGAAAATTTCTCATCTTTGAACTTCATTTTGTTTTCTAAACCCCCCTAAAAGATTGGGTTGATTTTCCGCCTGGACCCTTGCAGTGTCTGCAAGGGAAGACACTGTCATGCGATTCGGGTGTCATTAAAAGGAAACACGGGGCGTGGCTGACATCCTTGTCTATGTCGGATATGAGAATGGGGAAAAAGAGGGGGAGCGAGTACGTCCCTTGTGGAACAACTTTTCACCGTAGCTCCCTGGATTTTACTCTTTTGACGACTACTCCTTGTGTTCTGTTAGTGGGGAAAATTATAGATCCATCGACCGATTTTTCCCCTGTTTCCTTTTAGGACGCATTTTGTGCGCTAACGCCAGGGTCACACTTGTCGAGGGCTTTGCAAAGTTGTATAATTACTTGCATTTTTTATTTCTGTGCTTTTGGGGGCCTTTTTGTAGTGTTTCCAATATTGAGACAGACAGGAGCGACCTGTTCTAAACCCATGTTGCCCTGGGTTGTGTAACTGATGGGTTTTAGGGGGTGTGATTTTGCTTTTTGGGGACCCTTTAAAAGATTTTTATGTATGGGATTTAGTGCTATCGTCTGTTTTTTTGCTGTTGCTTTTCTGCCCCCTTTGTGGAGTGGGGGGCATTTTTGTTTTTAGTAACTGTGGGACGACCCCCCCTATCCATGCTCCCTCTCCATAGGGTGGAAAAAGGGTCGTATGGGGGTTTGCGTCTTGTGAACCGGAGTTCCATGAGTTGGCCCCCGGGGCAGAGTGCATGGGGGATTCATTTATCGCCTGTTTTGAAGTCATTTTGGGGTCGGATAACTCGGGAAGGGTTGTGTTAACCAAATTTTGTGGCTCTCTTATAAAAATTCATTTTGATCTTCGATCTCTCTGGTTAGGGCTTTTAAAAAATGAGTTAAAGGGGATTTAGTGCCACTCTTTCCTTTCTGTCATCTGTGTAGGACCCCTCTTGTTTAAGTAGGGGGCCCCAAAACTGGACGTTTTTCTCGACTTTTATTTGGAAAGGGGAAAGAAATACTTTGGGTTTCTTTCGATTTATTTAGGGGTTTTAGTTTTTTCCCCCGATTCCTGACACCCATAAGATTCCTTTCTTAAGTTCGAGCTTGCATTTTTCTGACCATGTCTCCCTATGCATTTCAGATAATTACCTCTTTTGTCGTTTGTTATTCTTTTCCTCGCCCGTAAAGGGGGCGCCTGTCTCTTTCTATTTTCCTCACCCTTCTTTTTCTTAAGGGAAAAGCCTTTTCATACATCGAGTGCCACCATTAATCGTTCTAGGCATAAGTTGGGGTCTGTGTTTTCTTGATATCTTTCCCGTTATATCGGTTAGGTTGGTTACTTGGTCCCCCCTTTTTTGTTTTTTTTTTGAAGTTGAATTTGGGGAATGCTCCCCCGTGACTAGTCCTTATGTCGGTCTGGGGCTCCACCATACATGTCTGAACCTCAAAATGTTTTTGTTGAGTATGTTGTTTTTTTATATGGTGACATTTTATCAGATCATCTTGTTGTGAAGATAGGTCTAGTGTTTTCCCGTTAGTAGGGTCTATTATTTTCGGGTTTAAAAATTTAATTTTGTGCAGAGATTTAAAAGCTCGTGTGAGTGTGAGTTTTCATCGAGCTGCCTCCCGGTTATTTTGCAAAAAATATTATTTTTTTGTATTCCTCCATTTTAGGTGCCTTAATTGAAATCCGCCAGGACAAGATTTGGGTCAGGGCGGAAGATTTTTCCAGGGGAAGTGGTCATTTTTAGCAGCTGTTCCGGGAAATTGCTGGATTTTGATCCGGGGGTTGTGACTACCACTGACTAGGTTTTGGGTTCTGACCTTTACTGCTAAAACTCCACTACATCATTTGGGGCATTTAGCAGTTCTGTGAAAAAAAGTATCGCAATGTACGGGCCAACCCCCCCCTTTTCCCTGTTCACTCTGTCACATTGTTGGGTTTGAACCCTGGGATCCATATTTCTTTGTAAGTGATTTTTTTGTGGGTCTCAGTGAAAGCCGCGAACATTCCCTTTGCCTCTGAAAGCAGTCCACGGATAAAGGTTTTTTTTTGTTTGTTGCGGGCTTTAGACCCGGGGTTATTTGCAAAGAAGAATGTCATCGGATGGTGGTTTTGTTAGTATGGGGGGGGTTTTTTTCTGGCATTAGTTCGTATCTGTTGTTTTGGGAGGGGAGGCCATCGACTGGGGTTCCCAACCCGGGAATGAGGGATTTGGTGTACGTTTTCTCCCTTTTCCTGCCGTATTTTTTTTTTCCTGGCACAAAAAAAACCTCCCCCTCTTGGGGGCTGGGGTACCCGGGTTTTTCCCATGGCCGGGAGTTTTGTGATCATATTCCCCACTAGTGGGCATGAGTCTTTGCCAGCGTCGACACCATGACCTGTTTTCCTAAATTCCTTTAGGTACACTAAGACGGTATGGGGTGTCACAATTTCATTTTCAGGTTAAAATCCCCCTTGGCAGCCCCGCGTAGGCACCCTTCCCCCATGCACCATGTGGGCCCAAAAATGAACAGTTCCGTATTCCTAAAAAAATTTTTCTGATTTTGGTTCATCAGCCTCAAAGGGTAATTACACAGTTTGATCCATGTATAATGTTGGATACATCGACATCCTCACACGAACAGCGGGGTTTGCATCAAGCATACGTCTGAAAAGGGTTTTGACCAATGTTCATAAACCGTTGCTGAGAGCGTTTCACAAAAAATCTGCTGCAAGTTAAATGCCCCCCCTAAACTCTCCTCCTAAATGCCTTCGTGTCTCTGATATTTTCGGAAGTAATACCGGGGTTGAAAGGGGCGTTATTGCCCCACTGAGAAGTTCAAACCGACATTGTTGACCCTTTGGTCTTGATGAACGCCTGTTGCAAATGGTAGTTCTCCTGGGTGCGGCTGAGGTCGACAAGCACCCCCTTTCACTACTGCAGTCGGGGAATGAAGGGCGTTTGGCAGGGGCCGCCGGCCCGAGAGCAATCGAAAAATTGAATATTTTTTTAATATGGGTTTAATTTTAGGCGGGGGGTTTGGGGAAAATACTCTTTTAATTTTTCGAAGCTTTGGATGGCTTCTTCAGAACAACTAAGGGGTTCCTTGACACCCTTTTTAAAATTTTGTCTGTGAAACTGAAGTCAAATCAAAAATTTGGTACAAATTCGAACAAGTTTACAGATCCGGGAAACTTTTTTAATAATTTTTTGGGGTAGCAGGGAATGTACTTTTCAAAAGGGTTTTTGTCTTTTAGGAAGAGGTGTTAAAGTGTTGTCGAGATAATGAACCCCCGAGGTATTGTATTTAGATACCCAAAGAAAGCACTTCTGTGGCTTGACTGTAAGGCCATGATTCTTGTCTTTTCAAAACGAGCGACGTTATTTAAATGGTTTTCCCAACATGTGTCTTGATAAAAAATATTATAGTTTCCGAAATTCACAACGCGGGCCCAAAAAATTTGGGGGGTGGTATTGCAATCTTTTACTCTAACCAATTAATCTTGTTTTTGCACCACTTTCTTTAGTGAGAAATGGGGAAAACATTTTTGTAATTTTACTGTAAAAAAAAATAAGCACCTAAACAATCAGTGCCATTTACAGGATACCCCACACAAACATCCCAAATTTTGTGAAAAATTAAGCACTAATAACAACAGACAAATGAATAAGCACCACCTTTCTTAGCTGGAGACTTAACTCAACCTTGGGTAAATAGATGACCCTGTAACTGATTTCATCAACAAAGAACAACACATTCTCATACCAAACAAAACTAAAACCCAAACCCGGCTCACTGAGGGCAAATGCAACCTAATGACCACATATGGACCCAAAATCTAGCCCCCCCTTTAAAAAAAAGGGGTAATCCAGACAGCACACAGACCCTACCCTCCCCCCTCCCGACAAAAATTAGTAAACCACCACTTAATACAACAAAGTCTCATTTAGACTCCTGACGGGCCTCATAAGGAAATTCACGCTACCAGAGATTGTTGACTGGCCTAAGAAATTTCCCAAAGGCTGGTATTTGGGGCTGGAAGACATTTTTTTTTAAAAAATTTTTTAGACTATACAAAAAATTGTCCTATAAAAAAGAAAAAGCACAAACAAAGGCTTGGTTGCCCATGGTAACCAGCACCCTTCTGAAATCCATTTACAAGAAACACCCAATATGAAAAACAATATAGACAGGGCTTAATACACAAAAATTTTTTTAAACACTATTCATCAGTCCTCACCAAAGTAATAAAGAAAAACCAAAAACTATATCTCCAGTAGATTCAAAACCCGGAAGCTTTCTACAAAAAATGGGAACATAAAAAGTCTGGGCTGAATGGGTAGGGCCCCTTTATAGACCTGTGTCAGCCCGTAAGGGTGGGGGTATGTCCTGGGATTCGTAAATGTGGGGCTGATAGTGCGTCCGGGAGACGAAAAGGTGAAGCGGAGGTGCTGTCCTGGGAGCGAATGGTGAAGCTGGAGGGCTGTCCCGGGAGACATAAGGTGAAGCTGGGGGTGGTCTGGGGGACGTAATGGTGAAGTGGAGATTTTTTCCCCGGTAGTTGGAATTATAGCAGGAAGGAATGCAATTTTAAAAGACTCATAGGGGGCAGGAGCCCTATGCGGAAAAAATGTATCAAAGATAAGATAAAACTAATATTGCAAACAAGAAATACAACAGGAAAAAAACAAACAAGGGACTCCCTAGCAATTTGAAAAATATTACCAAAAAAAAATGGGGGGAGTCCATTGTTGGTGCTAGGGAAGATAGGGGAAAAAGACAGGTAAAAATGCACCAAAAGGGGGAAAACAGTCACAGAAACCCAAGGCAAACGGAAACCCCAAACTGTGCCAACTATGCACTTGGATTGCAAGACATGGGGAATCTGGAAAAAAAAAGATGGGACGTGAAACTATACCCCCCTAAAAATGGTGCCCATATGAAACGGGAAAATGCAAACTCCCTTCCTGTAAGCTTTTTCACCCTGAAATGTGTACCTCTTCAGTACAGGAAATACTGTGCTATAACTTAAATTGCCAGGCACACCATCTAAAGGATACAAAAAGATACAAAAACATCCAGGCCATGGGAAAACCTGGGTAGCCACAGCCACTCAAGAGGGAGAGGTTTTTTAGTGCCAGGAAGGAAAAAAAAACTGGCAGGAAAAACGCAGAAATTGTACACCAAATCCAGTCTTCCTGGAGTGGAACCACAGTCGATGGCCTCCCACCCCAAAATCAACAGATACAGATACAATGCCGGAAAAAAAAAATCCCCCCCAGTACCAACAATCCCACCAGTCCAAATGACATTCTTCTTTGCAAATAAACAGGGTCTAAAGCCAACAACAAACAACAAATACCTTTCATCCGTGGACTGCTTGCAGAGGCAAAGGCAATGTTCGCGGCTTTCACTGAGACCCACATAAAGGATCACTTAGACAACGAAATATGGATCCCGGGTTAAAAGCCTATACAGAAGTGACAGAATAAAAACAGGCAAAAGGGGGGGGGGTTGGCCTGTACATTGAAAGAGTCACTTGTTTGCACAGAATTGCTTAATGCCTCAAATGATGTAGTGGAAGTTTTAGCAGTAAAGGTCGAGGACCAAAACCTAATCATTGTGGTAGTCTACAAGCCTCCGGATGAACATCCAGCAATTCCTGGAACAGCTGTTAAAAATTGACCACTGTCTGTAAAATCTTCCACTCCTGCACCCAACATCTTGCTCCTGGGGATTTTAACTTAAGGCACCTAAAATGGAGGAATATAGCAATAATATTGTTGCAGTAATAACACCAGGAGGCAGCTCTGATGAAAACTCACACTCAACGAGCTTTTAAATCTCTGCACAAAATTCAATTTAAACCAGCAAATAATAGAGCCCACTAGAATGGAGAATATACTAGACCTCATCTTCACTAACAATGATGATCTGATAAGAAATGTTTACCATATCAAAAACAATATACTCAGATCACAACATAATTGAGGTTCAGACATGTATGCGCACAGCCCCAGACCGACGAAAAGAGATTAGTCACGAGGGAGCATTCACCAAATTCAACTTCAATAACAAAAACATAAAGTGGGGGCCAAGTAAACCAAGTCCTAACCGATATAAGCGGGAAGATTTTACTAAGCAACACAGACCCCAACTTATGCAAAAAAACAGATTAACTTGGGGGCACTCGATGTATGCACAAGACTTATTCCTCTAAGAAAAAGGAGGAGTAGATGTAAAATAGAAAGAGGGCAGGGGCTCTCTTTACAGGGACGGAAAAGAATAACAGAGCGGCTAAAAGAGGGCAATCATCTGAAATGCGTAGGGAGACACTCGTCAGAGAAATAGCAAACATCGAACTTAAGCTAAAGGAATCTTATAGGAGTCAGGAATCGCGGAAGAACTAAAAGCCATAAATGAAATCGAAAGAAACCCAAAGTTTTTTTTCTCCTATGCCAAATCAAAGTCGAGAACAACGTCCAGTATTGGGCCCTTACTTAAACAAGATGGGTCCTACACAGATGACAGCATGGAATGAGTGAGATACTCAAGTCCAACATGACTCATTTTTTAGAAGCCACTAACCAACTGAGAGTCGAAGATCAAAATTAATTTTTTATGAGAGAGCCACAGAATTTGGTTAACACAAGCCTATCTGATGTTATCCTGACGCCAAATGCCCTTCGAACAGGCGATAAATGACATGCCCATGCACTCTGCCCCAGGGCCAGACTCATGGAACTCCGTGTTCATAAAGAACTGCAAGAACCCCTATCAGAGCCTTTACCATCTATGGAGAGGGAGCATGGACACGGGGTCGTCCCACAGTTACTAAAAACAACAGACATAGCCCCACTCCACAAAGGGGTCAGTAAAGCAACAGCAAAGAACTACAGACCGATAGCACTAACATCCCATATCATAAAAATCTTTGAAAGAGTCCTAAGAAGCAAGATCACCACCCATCTAGAAACCAATCATTACACAACCCCAGGGCAACATGGGTTTAGACAGGTCGCTCCTGTCTGTCTCAACTATTGGATCACTACAAACAAGGTCCTGATGCACTAGAAGACAAAAAAATCCCAGATGTAATATATACAGACTTTGAAAAAAGCCTTCGACAAGTGTGACCATGGCGAAAATAGCGCACAAAATGCGTCCAAAAGAAATAACAGGAAAAGTCGGTCGATGGATCTATAATTTCCTCACTAACAGAACACAGAGAGTAGTATCAACGGGAGTAAAGTCCGAGGGAGGCATGGTGAAAAGCTCTGTTCCACAAGGAAAAGAAACTCGCTCCCTTCTTGTTCCTCATCCTCATATCTGACATAGACAAGGATGTCAGCCACAGCACCGTGTCTTCCTTTGCAGATGACTCCCGAATCTGCATGACATTGTCTTCCATTGCAGACAACTGCAAGGCTCCAGGGGGAATCAACCAATCTTTCAGGGGGTTTGCAGAAAACCAATATGAAGTTCAACGATGAGAAATTTCAATTACTCAGATATGGTAAACATGAGGAAATTAAATCTTCATCAGCGTACAAAATAAATTCTGGACTCAAAATAGAGCGAAACACCAACGTCAAAGACCTGGGAGTGATAAAAGCCCGGAAAGGATCTCACCTTCAAGGACCATAAAATTGTATCGATCGCATCTGCTAGAAAAATGACAGAATGGATAATGAGAACCTTCAAAACGAGGGATGCCAAGCCCATGATGACACTCTTCAGGTCACTTGTTCTATCTAGGCTGGAATATTGCTGCACCTTCAAGGCAGGTGAAATTGCTGACCTAGAAAATGTACAGAGAACCTTTTACAGCGTGCATAACAGAGATAAAAAACCTCAATTACTGGGAGCGCTTTAGGTTCCTGAAGCTGTATTCCCTGGAACGCAGGCAGGAGAGATACATGATTATATAAACCTGGAAAATCCTAGAGGGACTAGTACCGAACTTGCACTCGAAAATCACTCACTACGAACGCAAAAGACTTGCAGACGATGCACCAACACCCCCCAATGAAAAGCAAGGGGTGTCACTAGCATGTTAAAGACCATACAATAAGTGTCAGGGCCCGAGACTTTTCAAACTGCTCCCAGCACACATAAGGGGATACCCAACAGACCCCTGGCAGTCTTCAAGCTGGCACTGGACAAGTAACCAAAGTCAGTTCTGATCATGCCGTGCTGTGGCTCATACGTTGGATTGCGTGCAGCTGGAGCAACAGCCTGTTGATCAGGGCTGATTCCGCCCCCCCAGGAGGCCTGGTCACAGACCGGGCCGCGGGGGCGTTTGACCCCGAACTCTCTCCAGTAAACTCCAGTAATACCTGGCTGAATGGAGAACTTTTGCAGATTTATTATAGATTGTGTAGGTCCATTACTACCTAGGGTCAAAGCTGAAATCAGTATTTATTTTACATTATGGATAAAGGAACCAAAGATATCCGAAGCATATCCCATGTGTAAGTATTAATACTTTTTTTTAGTCATATTTATTTAAAACCGAGGTACAAGAAAATTTATATGGTAAATAATCAATATTTAACAAGATACAGGCAGTAAAACGATAAACCGCCAGTGGACTACACAAATACCAAAGAAGCACTTATATAATGACATCAGACTGGCTGCTGCAAACTCCAATCAAACCCTACTTATAGTTACGTGCTTCACGTGAAAAAGATGGTCTTATAATAATAACGATAGTCCTACCTAGTAAAGCTAACACTCCCCCCCCGCTCCCCCACCCCCCCCACCCCCGGTCCCTGGCTTAGTTCGTGTGCTAATTGCTTCAATCTCCGAGGGGTTGACCCGGATTTTGCAATTACGCCAGTCAGTACGCCCAGACTGTGGAAGTGAACGCCAGTCAGCCTATCATCCAGACCTGTCCTCTGTCCATCCACATTTCTGCCCTCCGTGGGCTTTGTGCATCGTTACACGTCTTCCAGTCAGCCATTCTCGTGGGTTAAGCCATCAGCCAACACAGCTACTAACCCAGCTGAGAGAGAGAAGAAGCCACGCAGTAAAAGTAAAACCAAGTTCCTCTGAAGTATTGTCTATATCGCCTTGTGCTCCTGTTGGATGCTAAGAGTGGTTTTTCACCATTCCGGTGGCATAGAGTGGCTTATCACTCCACCATCGTGGTAGAGTGGCGGCGTTGCGCGCCAGCGAGAGTCAACTCACCACCATACTCTCTCCTCTCCACACACCAACAACCCACCACCACCCCCACCCCATCTACCTGTGGTTGTTTTGGCACACCATGTACCAGGTCCCTAATACTGTTTGGCTCACATAAATGGTCAGAGAACGTAGGTGACGCGCCAACGATAAGCCATATGCGAGTCCACCGAGAAAGCGCATTTCTTCACAGACGACAGTGTGTCGGCGTCTTCACACCGTACAGGACAACTTCCTCATCACCAGTCATCACCCGACTACTACAGACTTCAGTGATAGAGACATTTTTCCTTGGCATTTAAAGACATTTTGCGTGTGTAGACATTTATAGTAAATTCTGTGTACCTCTAAACCTTGTGTTTTCATGTAGACCTCAGTTTTTCTTTGACTCGTTATTTTTACAATATTTTCAGTGTTTTCACTCGTCTTATATTTTTTTTATCTGTGTTTTTTTTATGCTTACTCCGTCTGTAGTAAGTATTATTGTGTAGTGTACGTAGTCAGTCACTCTGTTGAGTGATTCATTTTTTTATTGTATTCTTTCAGCGTTGTAATACACCATAATTGTCATTGTTAATTCACGCAGTGATGATTCACCCAGGTAGTAGTTGGTAACAGCAAACCAAACCCCTAGGGAAGTACTACCGTCCTGCCAGATGACTGTGAAACAAAATCCTGGTAATGGTTTTGCATGATGGTAGATTGCTGGTTTCTTTTTCTGTCTCATAAACACGCTAAGATAACAGGGAGATCTTGCTACTCTACTAACACTTTGTCACACTTCACAGACACGCACATGCATATATATATATACAACATCTAGTTTTTCTCCTTTTTCTAAATAAGCTCTTGTTTCTTTTTTATTCTTCTATGTCCATGGGAAGTGGAAAAGATCTTTCCTCCGTAAGCCATGCGTGTCTAGAGGCGCCTAAAATGCCGGAGCAATGGGCTAGTAACCCCATCTCTGTCTACAATTACTAAAAAGAGAAGAAGAATAACTTTATAAAACTTGGGTTGCTTAAATGTGCGTGGATGAGTGCGGATACAAAAACAGAATGATTGCTGATGTTATGAATGAAAAGAAGTTGGAAGTCCCCTGGCCTAAGCGAAACAAAGCCAGAAGGGGTAGGAAGTTTCAGTGGGGGGAAATAAATGGATTAAAACTGGAGTATCTAGAGAGTTAGAGCAAAGGAAGGGGTAGCAGTAATGTTAACTGATCAGTTATTGGAAGGAGAAAAGAGAATATGAAATGTGAAATCAAGAATTATGTGGATTATAGTAAGGTGGATGCGAGAAGTGGGTCATAAAAGCGTGATGCACCTGGAGAAGAGAGAATGCAGAGAGAGAGAGAGATTTTGGGAGATGTTAAGTGAATGTAAAGGAGCCTTTGAACCAAGTGAGAGAGTAATTGTGGTAGGGACTTGAATGCTAAAGTAGGAGAACTTTAGAGAGGGTGTGGTAGGAAAGTTGGGTGCCAGGTGTAATGAAATGGGAGGCCCTTTGATTTGAACTTTTGTATAGGAAAGGGGTTTTAGTTTATAGGTAATACATATTTTAAGAAAAAGAGGATAAATAAGATACACGATATGATGTAGGGCGAAATGACAGAGTAGTTTGTTGGATATGATTTGGTAGATAAAAAACACGTTGAGTGACTCAGAGTGTACATGTTATAGAGGGGCCACAGATATATCAGATCACCTTCTAGTTGTAGCACACTGATAGTAAAAGGTAGAATGGGTACAAAGGAGAATAGAAGCATCAGGGAAGAGAGAGTGAAGGTTTATAACTAAAAGAGGAGGCAGTTTAGGGTAAGATATAAACAGCTATTGGAGGATAGATGGGCTAATGAGAGCATAGGCAATGGGGGTCGAAGAGTTATGGGTAAGGTTTAAAAATTGTAGTGATAGAGTGTTTCAGCAGAAGTTTTGTGGTTACAGGAAAGTGGGTGCAGGAGGGAAAGGAGCGATTGGTGAATGATGATGCAAATAGAGTATAAGGGATAAAAATTTAGGCATATAGAAGTTTTTTACAAAGTAAAAGTGATGCAAGGAGGGAAGAGTATATGAGAAAAAGAGAGAGGTTAAGAGAGTGGTGAAGCAATGTAAAAAGAGAGCAAATGAGAGAGTGTGAGAATGTTATCAACAAATTTTGTGAAATAAGAAAAATTTTGGAGTGAGATTAACAAGTTAAGAAAGCTAGAGACAAATGGCTTTAGTCAGTTAAAAATAGGAAGAGGAAGTTATTAAATGGAGAGTTTAAGGTATTGGGAAGATGGAAGAATATTTTGAGAATTGTTAAATGTTGAGAAGATAGGAAAAGCGTGATTTCGTGTATAGGGCAAGGAGGAATAACATCTTGTAGGAGGAGGAAGAGCCATTGTGAGTGAGGGGGAAGTTCGTGAGGCAGTAGGAAATGAAAGGGGGTAAGGCAGCGGGATTGATGGATAAAGATAGAAATGTTAAAAGCAGTGGGGATATAGTTTTGGAGTGGTTGGTGCAAGTGTTTAATAATGTATGGAAGAGGGTAAGGTACCTAGGGATTGGCCAGAGAGCATGCATAGTTCCTTGTATAAAGGCAAAGGTGATAAAAGAGAGTGCAAAAATTATGGGGATAAGTCTGTTGAGTGTACCTGGTAAAGATGTATGGTAGCGTTAAATTGAAAGAATTAAGAGTAAGACGGAGAATAGGATAGCAGATGAACAGGAGGCCTTTAGGAAAGGTCGGGTGTGAGGACCCCAGGTGTTTAACAGTGAAACATAAAAGTGAATCAGTATTTAGATAATGCTAAAGAGGTCTTTGTGGCATTTTTGGATTTGGAAAAGGCGTATGACAGGGTGGATAGGGGGGCAATGTTGGCAGATGTTTGCAAGTTTATGGTGTAGGAGGTAAGGGGGGGGTGGGGGGGGGGGGGGGGTTACTGAAAAGCAGTGAAAGTTTTTACGAGGATCGTGAGGCTCAAGTAGATTGTCGGAAAGAGGGAAATTTTTTCGCAGTACCGAGTATCCTTAGACAAGGAGGTGTGATGTCAACCGGGTTGTTTAATAAATTTATAGATAGGGTTGTAAGAGAGTAAATGCGAGGGTCTTGGCAAGAGGGCGTGTAGATTAAAAAGATAAAGAACACACACAAAGTGGGAGTTGTCACAGCTGCTCTTTGCAGATGACACGTGCTCTTGAGATTCTGAAGAGAAGTTGCAGAAGATTGTGGATGAATTATGGTAGGGTGTGCAAAGAAGAAAATTAAAGTGAATACAGGAAAAGATAAGGTTATGAGGATAACAAAAAGATTAGGTGATGAAAGATTGCATATCAATTGGAGGAAGAGTACGGAGGAGGTGAACGTATTCAGATAATTGGGAGTGGACGTGTCAGCGGATGGTCTATGAAAGATGAGGTGATCATAGAATTGATGAGGGAAAAAAGAGTGATTGTTGCACTTAGGAATCTGTGAGCACAAAGAACTTTGTCCATGGAGCAAAGAGGGGGAATGTATGAATATAGTTTACCATCGCTCTTATATGGGTGTGAAGCGTGGAGATGAAGTGTTTGCATCGAGGAGAAAGGCTGGAGGCAGTGGAGATGTCATGTCATGAGGCAATGTGTGGTGTGAAATATAAAGGCAGAGAATTCGTAGTTTGGAATTTATGGAGGAGTGCGGGATTACAAAACTGTTGTCCAGAGGGCTGAGGAAGTGTTGTTGAGGTGTTCGGATATAGAAGAATGGAGCGAAACAGAATGACTCAAGAGTGTAACAGACTGTAGTGGAAGGAGGCGGGGTAGGGGTCCTGCCTAGAAGGTTGAGGGAGGGGGTAAAGAGTTTTGTGTGCGAGGGCTTGGGACTTCCAGCAAGGCATCTTGATCGTGTTTTGATAGGAGTGAATGGAGACAAATGGTTTTTATACTTACGTGCGTTGGAAGTGTGAGCAAAGTACATTTATGAAGGTAATCAGGAAACCGCAGGCCGGACTTGAGTCCTGGAGATGGGAAGTACAGTGCCTGCACTCTAAGAGGGTGTTAATGTTGCAGTTTAAAAACTGAAGTGTAAAGCACCCTCTTGGGCAAGACAGTGAAGGAGTGAATGATGGTGAAAAGTTTTCTTTTTCGGGCCCCCCTGCCCTTGTGGGAATCGCCGGTGTGAAAACAAAAAAGTAATATACCAAATTATCCCTATATATCTATGGTGTCTTTTTCGTATGCCAGCAGTGTCTCATTCCTCTAATTTTTTCGCAGACTGTGTACCATTAATTTTTCCAGGTCAAATTTTGGTCGTATCAGTTCACAGCAAGATTTGTTGTAAGAATATACTAAAAAAAAGTGTTGTGTGCCCTGCCACTGTACGTGTGACCAACCCTTTTGTTCCTTTGTGTTTAATTTTATTCATATTTTTATATTTCTTTGAACAAATTCACTCTTGATGTAATTTCCTTACTTTTCACGTAAAGTGTTTTTCTTTACTCTGTTTGAGTAAATTGTTTTGACTAATTTACAATTAGAGTTAAAGTGTTCATCAATTTTTCTTCATCTTTTTATTTTATCATTTAACTGAGTTTTCCCAGAGACCACTTATTATGCAGTGATGATTCTACACCTTAATATGTGCACTAGTTCTGCAGTGAATTAATTTGTTTGCACTTGTTCTGCAGTGAATTATTTTGTTGCACTTGTTCTGCAGTGAATTATTTTGTTTGCCTTGTTTCTTGCAGTGAATTATTTTGTGCACTGTTCGCAGTGAATTATTTTGTTGCACTTTGTTCTGCAGTGAATTATTTTGGTTGCACTTGTTCTGCATGAATTATTTTCTTTTATTGATATTTTTATGAATTATATTTTAATTTTGTTTATGCATTCTTAGAAAATACTTTTTAAATTGATTTAAAATTTTATTAATTACTTTCTTTATTAGCAAGAGTAAAGAACAGCTCATTTTTGGCAAATTCAATTTCAGTCTCCAGTAATATATTTACTTGTATATTTCACTGTAAATTTTTTTTTCTTGACCAATAGTCCTTCACATTGAGTTGTCCTTCCTCTTGCAGTGTATCTTAGACATTTTTTTTATTACTTCTGCAGAATTAGTTGCATCTCTTTTATTTCAATTCTAGCATTTTTGTATCAGTTTATTGTTCATTATTTTTGCCTTATTTTGTTCTCGTGCTACTTGCAT
Source organism: Cherax quadricarinatus (assembly GCF_026875155.1). Classification (NCBI taxonomy): domain Eukaryota; kingdom Metazoa; phylum Arthropoda; class Malacostraca; order Decapoda; family Parastacidae; genus Cherax; species Cherax quadricarinatus. Next base: position 13,701 of record NW_026497317.1, on the reverse strand, counting down.
TATGTCTCCACATACCTCAAGTGGATACTTTTTAGTGAATGTCGAAACTCAGACTCTCAGCTACTGTGGCCCCTGTCATCAGTCCTCACCAGTTCCTTACCGACGACAGACCGACCCAGACCCGAGATACTATAGGTTTTACTCGTGATTTCCCTTGATGCTTTTACCTTTATTCAATGGCCATTGTACAAGTCTATGAAGCATGGTTTGCGCATTCGTTCTCGGCTAGTGCTCTCGTTGAAGGTCCTCCTTCAAGGAAAAGTCTTATCATACTTGCTAAAGAAGCTCTTTATCGACCCCAGCTGCTGTACATGTTGTTGACTCCCTGATATGCAGACTTCAGGAATCTTACTAAAGTGGTCACAATATGAGGAACTGATTCGTTCTTTCTTGTCCCAGAAAAAACAGCTGTGATCCATATGTCGTTCTTAGGGAACTATGAATGCCTACACCCCATGAGTAATGAATCGTTGAGTGCATGCTTTAGATAAGACAGACTTTTATCATCATTTATCAATGCTGTTCCAGTCATCAGCTTCCTCCCTGAAGAGGCTAAACATTTACGGAAATCGTTTGCTAAAATAGCAGCTTATTGGAGCATCGAAGAACCTAGTGCCCGCCTGTTTCTGTGTGTGCTTAAGAGGCTCATCCTCCAACTGTACGATGGAACACTTACAGCCTTAAATCATGTACGTTCCTGGCCCCCAGGGTCTTTTTTTTTTTTGTGTGTGTGGGTGTTTTTCTTTCCCTTGTAATCAAAAGTAATGTTCACACAATGCCTCAATCCTGCACCACCTCTTGTTTGCCGCCACAGAGACAAATCCGTGGTCGTCCAACCATCTCAGAGATCACCAGAACCAGTGTACAGAGTCGTTATACACCTCGTAGTATTCGTATACATTTAGTAACCTGTCCGGCGGACTTGTTACAACTGTGGTTTCCGTGCCATATTGCAATTAATTGACCTGATAGTTACCCAAGAAACGTCGTACTGTGATTGAGTAAACTAGATCTTCCTACTGTACTTATCATAGAAATACAGGACATGAACACATCTGAGTGCAATGCCTCTCTAAACCTTCGATACTCAGGGTCTTTCCGTGGCCGATCCAACCGCAGAACCCCGTAGAGGAAACAGATATCGTGGTTTTCTCAAAATAACCAGAACCAGGCACATCTTCCAATTCGGGGAAATTCGAGCGCCCCAGTCAAAACCGTCCCATGGTGACATAGGTGATAATGAGTACACATCCCCGTTTCATACAATTCCTGGAAGCCTTCTGCAGTCTCGAGAATGACATCCTGCGATGATGTTGCTTCACAGTCTCTGACATAGATGATTTGGGGATGATATAGAACAAGGTCTTTCTGATGACAATCCACCTTTTTGTTTGCACAAACTCCAATACAACCATAGCCCTATAGTGAAACATGTGTTTAAATGCGCCCGTTCATTTGTTCATGGACTCTGTGTCGCAAGTCAATATAATTTAGGTCTAGTTTGTTTTAAGAGGATAAGCAGTTACGACATGTCCTTCTCGTAGAACCGACTCATGTGTCCTCCCTTAGTGAGTACTGTTCTCACCTTCTGTCGGCGCTCGCCGAGGTCCGGACTTCCTAACTTTTTCTATCCAAGGTAAAGACTTCACTGCTTCCTTCCTTGTGTCGACCGATTACTTTCCTGTGACCTTCTACTGGATTTGCTTCCATGCGAGACCTTACGCATTGTGCACGACCCTATCGATGGCATGCCCAAATTTGACGACTTGGAACGTTCCATTCAGGGGTTACCAGCTTGATCAGAAATCTGTATATACTCAGCAGAGTAATATGTAATGGATTAAGTCCTTACAAGCTAAGCATTCTCCAGTACGTACCCAAGCGGTCAGGCACGGTAATTCTGTCACTCCCATCAGTGTTCCACCTATACCTTCAGACTGCAGGTTAGTCCGATGCCATCAAGTGTCCGAGAACACTCAGATTGCCTTGGTGCACAAACCTATCCCTGCAATGACAGCTAGTTTTCGAGTAGTAGTTTCTCCACAGGGGATGCCGTTGTCAGAAAACGATTACTTGAAACTAGTAATGCATCTCTTGTTGATGTCACATGCCGTCAGCAGGAAAGACTCCCTCTGTTGCGGCTCGTGCTCTCACAAGAGTGTCTGTAGTTGTTCCTAGTGTTCCCAGATGGTGATAACGTCCTATTGACAGTGATTCCTAGCAAAGTAAAAGGTCTATTTGTTGAACCAACCTTACAGGTTGTAAAAGATAGTAAGATCCATTTCTACCTGGCCAACACTTCTGGTCACAGTGTTCGCCTCAGAGCAAATACCAATCTAGTTGACCTTGTTTTCACTATCCTTACCCTGTCAGGTAGAGGATGAGTTTTGTCACCTGTCCAGTGGGTGGTGCTATTTTCTACCGGGGAGGACCTCATCCACTTCACTGGATCAATCTGTTCTACCACCAGTTGAGGAGAAAAGACTTAGCTCCCACTGACTACCCAGATGAAGTCAAGCGTTGTTGACTCTGTGACAAACGTTCGTACAGCCATTGCCTACCAGGTGACGAAGATGGGTAAACGACCTTATTGTCCAATCGTATTCCACTTGAACCTGGTACTAGACCTATCTACATACCTGCGTACAGAATGCCTCATTCACAAGTTGCTGCGCAGAAGAATTGATCAATCATGCTTGAGGATGGAGTTATTGCACCTAGCAATTCACCTTGAATGCACCCATGATCCTAGTACCTAAGAAGATGTATTGGCGCCCAGTGATTGACTTAGAAGTGAAACGCGAAAAACCATTCGCGAGAATCGCTTTCCACTCCCTGTACTGGGTGATCTTTTACGTATATCGGAGATAACAAAGTCTATTCAACCCTGGATTTGTAACAAGGGTTTTGGCAAGTCCCTCTTTCACGAGGACAGCAAGAGCAAACTGCATTCTCCCCTCCCTACAGTCATTATCACTCCTCGTATGGCGTTTTGATTACGATCTTCCCCTATCACGTTCTCAAGGCTCATGACTAATATCTTTAGTGGTCTCATAGTAATGCACTTATGGTGTACATAATACGTAAACGTCATGTCTAAGACGTGGATACACACTTAAAAAGACTTGATGGTACTTGGAAAGTTTGAAGAAGCCAATTTTAAAGATCAACTGTCTAAATGTCAATTTTTCAGATCAGAAATTAAGTTTCTTGGTCACGTAGTCCTTCCTAGAGGGGTTACGACTGACCAAAGTAAAGTAATACAGCAGTACTACATTTTCCACTCCCAAAACTGCTGATGCCATAAGATTCCTTTGAGGGCATTAGCAAGGTTTTTATAGATCATTTCTTTGCCAATTTTTTTCTTCCATAGCTGCTCCTCTAACTGAGTTGCTTAAGAAAGACGTCCTTTAGTTTGGACCTTCGTCAAGAAAGAGCAATTCCAAACTCTAAAAGAAAAGCTAACATCTGCTCCAATTTTGAATTTCCAGATTTTTCTAAGTCCTTCTATCTGACAACTGATGCTAGTTCAATTGGCATGGTGCCGTACAAGCTCAGAAGACCGATGGCAAGTACAACGCAGTTGCATTTGCTAGCCAGTCCTTACGAAGGCTGAAACGTAATTATACAGTAACTGAGCAAGAAGCTTTAGCAAGAGTAATGGTCTTTAAAGCACTTCCGAGACATTATTTAAAAAGTACTCTGTTTCCTTCTTTGACAGACCATGCCTCCACTATACCCTTATTCCAGAACAAACAACCTACCTGAGGTAGCCAGATGGACCTTGAGTATCAAGAGTTCAATCCCACCATTGAGCATTTACCTGGCAAGTCAAATGTTAGTCGCAGATGCCTTATCGCGACATGTAGTATATGTAACTGCAGACCCTCCATTTAGTGCTGATGATTTGTAAAGAATGCTCAACGACCAACCCATGTGTCTGTGTGATTCGATCCTGCACCAGGAAGACTTATTCTGACTGCAGCCACCAGCACCCATCAGTGAATTGTCATGAACCAAGAATTACTGTAATCGAACAGCGAGTTGGGTACTCCTACAGAAGAGTATACCAGTTAGTAAATTTCCACAGTCACTATTGAATGTGAGCCTTACAGCTAGTTCACGATGTACCAGGTGTAGCACACCTGGTATGGATTCGTTCAGTAAAACAAGCCAGATGAAATACTTTTGGCCTCGTATGGCACTGATATTTCAGATATGTAAGAAATGTAGTGTCTGCATGCAACATAAAGGGTAAATGCTCATGGTCTAAACCAATCCAAGTATTATTCCAACTACTAGCGACGTGGGAAAGATTGCGCTAGATTTTGTTAACTAATTTCCAAGTTCCCTCCAAAGGTAACAAACATCAGTGTGTTATGGTAGACCATTTCACCGAAATATTGAGAGTTAGTTTCCTATTGCAGATAAGACAGCCGAGACAGTAGCTACAGCGTTAAGAACGCATTATCTGCAGCATACCACACCTAAGTCCCTAGGTAACAATAATGAGGTGAAATTCTGTAATGAATTCCTTGAAAATTTGTGCACCTAGTACAAGATCTCTAAAATCCACCATTGTTCCTCATCATCCTGCATCCATGTTAGCGGAATGAACCAATAAGAAAGTACTTGGGATGTCTTGGAAGCCACTACAATCCAACTGTGAAACTTGGGATGAAGTTATACCAGATGTGCAGTGTGCTAAAATTCTGCTTACAGATGTTTCTTATAGGTGACACTCCACATTAAGCAATGTACGGTGTAGATAAAACGTTTGCCTTATGAGTTGTTATATTCTAATCCGAAACCAAATTACAACCCTGATGAGTTCATAGCAACTCGTAGCAGCTTAGTCTCAAAGTGTTTTTAGAAGAATCCGTGAAACACTTCATAAATCAACAGCTGAATTTACCAAGAGTCGCAAACAATCGAAGCAAAGCCATCCAAAATCAAAGTAGGTTCGAGAGTTATGCTGATAACATTAACAAAACGTCTGCAATGCCAGAAGCTTGATCAAAAGTTTGTTGGTCTTATCGAGTAGTTGAAACATATCAACTGGAATAAGTATAAGGTTAGAGAGATTAGTACTGGTCAGTATAAAGAATCGCATTTAGATCATATGGAATTAGTAGTGAGATAATGAGTTCCAACCCAGACTAATGTGACGAGACCTCTAACAATCCTCCAGATCCTGTAACTCTCACCTTCTGATCCTCATCAGACGATCAACCGGAAAGTCGTTATCCCTATGTACACACAGGTATTGAGAAATCCTCAAGTATCATTTGTAACTTCCAATTCAGATTTTGCCCCTCAATACAGCATGAGTTAGCCAATGCAACAGAGTTTGATCCACCCAGAGATGACACCCATTCTGCATTATGTCAATCTAACCCTAGCAGAGTTGGGGTTAAATGAAAAAACCTGTATAGATGAATAATACAGTATCACTAATCAGTATTCAAGAATTTTTTTTTTGTTTCATGTTCTCTCCGCATCTGAGAGTTAACGTCTAGATTTGATGCACCAATCTGCCTTCTGTAAACCGTTCTTTGTAATATTTTCCTCAGAATCCGTAGAACACATGAAACAGTCGAACGATCAAAATTTTTTTTTTATCATCTATTGTGTAATTCTCAACGTTGAGTTTTAATTGTGCAATATTATACCTTGTATTGCAAATACATTTTCAGTTACGGTAAGCTTCCATTCCTATGTTCTACTTATTATGTTTATAATTTTTAATTGTAGTGTACTTTGACATTGTATATAATCAGCCCAAGCCGAATACTGCCATCTCTAGTTTGGTATTAGTTGTAGACGGACGACATACTAGCGTCGCCGAGCTCTCAGTAGAAATAAACCAGTACCAGTAACCACTGTCAATTTGACTCACGACCAACCGTCTCCTTCCAGAGTCACTGTCTGAAACTCATATTGTGCTGAACTGCAGATTCAAAGACCCCCCTCACATATGGTACTGTGGCGGCCAGGCATCAGTGTTTACGACTAGTGAGCAGGAGACAAGGTACGGCTGTAAGCCGCTCTCCACATTATCTGTAATTATATGTACTACCAGCCAACGTGAGTATTTCTTTACCCAATCCCTTTGATCGAACTCCCACAAGATACTGAACCACCAGGAGGCCTATCACAGACCGGGCTGCGGGGCGTGACCCCCGGAACTCTCCTCCAGGTACACACCCGGTAAACCCAACACTAGAGGAGATATAAAAACGACCTGGAAAACCCACTCTGCCAGATTCTAGGGACCCACAAGCTGAAAAAAAACAAGAATATTGTCCAACTCAACCTAATGAAACACCACTAATCCCACTGACACAGCTAACAAGATAAACGACTTATTCCACCAACCATAGGTCTAATCTCGCCAATAAAATCCCACATACCATGCCCATGCCGGGACTACCTAGATGGGAATTTCCCAAATCCTTCTATCTTGCACCCAACTGAAGCCTTGTGGAAGAGTCACCGAGATTATAATGTCACTCACAAACAACTCAGGGAATCTGTCTAATGTCCCACATTACTGTACAAGCCGAGCAGCCCAATCCTTTTGCATGCTATTACATTACTTTTAACAAGTCACTAGAAACTAGCACCTTCCCGAAACTACTCAAGATGGCTAGGGTTACACCAATACATAAGGGTGGTGACCCAACAGACATAAAACAACTATAGGCCAAATATCAAACTGTACCATGCTATTGTGGCATGCAAAGAGTACGTAACCTTTATTTCGCGCATGTACACACCCTCATTACAGGCTATCTCCTCCAAACCGCCGAACCAGGTTGCTAAGAGTTTGATGATGGGGCCCCGTCGTCAACTAGTGACCAGGTTCTAGCCAATAAGAAGATGGTTTTTGGCAATCGCAGAGGTTATGTGGGTACCGCTCTCTCTGTCTTCACTTGTCCATTCCCATTCTAGAGCTGGTTGAAGCACGGTCTGCTATCGATGTGGGCATCTATTTCTTGCCTTGCTTACCGTGGGAGTGCACTATACTTATCACTGTACATGTGTACATATTTTGGTTCTAAATTGGTGAAGGATAATAAAAGTTCTAAACTTTTTCTGCTGTGTTTAATTTGCTCCCATTACACTGGGATAACAGCCATTGAATCCCTGTATGTAATATGGTACCAGTCCGAGAGCTGCGCTGGACTTAGAGAAAACGTTGAGTTTAGGGTGAAGCTCAAACAGGAACATTGTGCAGTTTGCTGTCTGGCATTGCTTTACAAATTTTGCGTGTCAGTTGCTTTATGATCAGCCTGCTATTGTGTGGGATCGTTCAACAGCTCGCTACTAGCTTGTTCGGTGTGCTCACTTCGCTACGGTCAATCTTCTAGAACAGTGTAGCTGTCTGGCATTGCCTTTACAAATTTTTGCATGTCAGTTGTTACTAGCCTGTTTCGGTGTGGAAATTTTTGCAGTCGGCTTTTGCTAGTATGCATATTTCTGCAATCGTACTGTGCATAGCTTAAGCGGGATGTTGTGCAAATTAACGTTTAACGTTGGGGTATTCTGGGCATCGAACTGTGCATAGCGGAAAAACTTATGCCACCTAGAAGATCAGACGTCTGGTGTCGGTCATATACTTTGCATAACCTGACCTAAATTGTTCCTACAGCGTTGTTGGCCAATAGCTCGTTCCATTGGCATTACATACAAACGCACTCCACAGCTGCGCAACTGCGTTCAGTTTTTTGAGAGTGCTGACAAACTTATAGAAGAAGAGATTGGCACATCAGACTCCTCCCTCTACGGGAGCTAGGGCAAAACCTACTATGTTCTCGCAGGAGGAAGATGATACACCTACGGAGGCAAATGGTCAGTTAGTGCAGCTGGTTGTCTCAGGGTGAATCATCGTCGTTGGCACTTGAGCTGCAAAAATCAATCTTGAGCAAACTAGGGTACAGAGAGCATTCGCAAGGGAAGAATTTGATAGGTAAATAGAAAGGAGCATTTTCGCATTCTGTAAATGATTTTTAAGTTTATCAAAAAGCGTACAGCGTGTTCCCCGCTCCATTGAGGCCGAACCAGAACAAATTTTCGAAAATCAGGCTCGAGCCTTGAGTTGGCCGGAACAGCATTGGGCATCGTTGTTCATACAGCATTATTGGGTAAGGCACAAAATTCACGTCATATAAAATGACGTTGAATTTTCTGATTATCAAGTAGTGAAGCACCACAGTGTTGGAGCATATTACGTGTACCAGCCCAAATACTGCAAGCCGTTTAAAGTGAGCAGGCGGCAGCTTGGTCAATCCCTAGTGGACTTTGTGAGACAGCAAACCAAAGCTGTTACCAGCTGGTAAAAAAAGCATGTGTGTCTCTACCTTGGAGGACTGGTGCAGCTTATTATGATGATAACCTGCTGGAGTCTGTGGACCAGAGGTTCGAGTCTTTCTGCAGGATCGTGACTTAACCACTGCCCCATGGAGGCAGCCAGTTGGCTGATACTTCGAACTAACCGCTCTTGTCCGAGCGGTCCCGTCTCTCTTTTCAACAGCCTGGCATGAGCAGAGAACGTCACCTTGGAGAATGAAGTGCCAGCCGAAGGAGAACGTCTCGTCAGCCAACTAATCACCTGGAATGAGCCACGCTTCTCAACATATGGTCCACCTGTGGAGAGGCAAACTACTCAATGGTGCATCTCGACAACATATCCAGAGAGACACAGCCAGAACGAACACCATTTGCAACGTCAACATGGAGTAAAGGCAAGCTGTCGTCCTGCTTCCTCGCAACGAAGTAGGTCACATCCGTCCCAACTGCCCCCATAAACCCCAACCCATTGGAAAGCTCTAATATCCTAGCAACATGTCCCCTAGCGAAGTAGAAAAAGGTCTGGCCCCTTATTATTGCAAGAGTCTTATTTTCCTTCAGGAAAACTCAGAAACAATTAAAGTGACCATTAGAGATACGGAGCATATTGCTCACTTGTAAGAGAAGAATCTTACCCCTTTCAGAGAAATACTTCCTTTGATTCCCCTGTTTTATTGGAAGCATTTGAGGAGCTATATTATTCGTTCCTTGCATAAAATTTATGTACAGTGCAAATATTACACTGGGTATTTGACTGTAGGTTGTCCAAAAGGATTTCCCAAGAAAGAGCCATGTTTATTACTGGTAAAATCATTACTACTGTTGTTCGTGTCCTGAACCTATAATGATTAATTCTTCTCCGGTGTTGGCCATAACTCGGCAACATCCAAGGGGTTGCCTGGAGAGATTGTTGACCTATCCTTGACACCTCCCATCTCGGATACCCACGTGTTTTATGAGCCACACCGGGACGGAGCCCGTAAATCAAGTGACAAGACCTCGATCAAGCCTTCCTATCCCAGTGCAGGATTGCAGATGTCTCTGTTTCCTGCCGAGGGACTGTCCCCTTCCGGGAGGAACAACGGAAAGGACCCTTCTTTAAAATTCGCTTTTCAGGCAGCAAGGGTAAATCCTCTTTGGGTCATCCGGTCAAGTATGAAGTTAAAAACGATTAATTTGATCTGGCACTGAGACGGGTAAGGAGATAGAGGGGCCGGAAATTGTTTAACAGGTTATAGTCCAACAAAGTATAGACCTCCAATATTAAATATAGCTCATAATACGTCATTAGGAGGTCACTTAGGATTACAAAAACCTTGTATGACCCACAACCACAAAAAAATTTTATTGGCCAAAATTCAAGAAGATGGGAGATCATATTAGGTGTTGCCGAGAATGTCATGCAGTTGGGAAACCTGGACATTCCATTAAAGCCTGCACCTCTCCAACTTTCAAGGCAGTAAATTGCCGACCTAGAAAATGTACAGAGAACTTTCAGGGGGGGGGGCGCGCATAACGGAGATCAAACACCTCAATTACTGACGCTTGAGGTTTCATAAACCTGTATTCCCTGGAACGCAGGATGGGAGAGATACATATAATAATACACCTGGAAAATCCAGAGGGATTGTACCGAACTTGCACTCGAAAATCACTCACTACGAACGCAAAAGACTTGCAGACGATGCACCAACACCCCCCAATGAAAAGCAAGGGGTGTCACTAGCATGTTAAAGACCATACAATAAGTGTCAGGGCCCGAGACTTTTCAAACTGCTCCCAGCACACATAAGGGGATACCCAACAGACCCCTGGCAGTCTTCAAGCTGGCACTGGACAAGTAACCAAAGTCAGTTCTGATCATGCCGTGCTGTGGCTCATACGTTGGATTGCGTGCAGCTGGAGCAACAGCCTGTTGATCAGGGCTGATTCCGCCCCCCCAGGAGGCCTGGTCACAGACCGGGCCGCGGGGGCGTTTGACCCCGAACTCTCTCCAGTAAACTCCAGTAATACCTGGCTGAATGGAGAACTTTTGCAGATTTATTATAGATTGTGTAGGTCCATTACTACCTAGGGTCAAAGCTGAAATCAGTATTTATTTTACATTATGGATAAAGGAACCAAAGATATCCGAAGCATATCCCATGTGTAAGTATTAATACTTTTTTTTAGTCATATTTATTTAAAACCGAGGTACAAGAAAATTTATATGGTAAATAATCAATATTTAACAAGATACAGGCAGTAAAACGATAAACCGCCAGTGGACTACACAAATACCAAAGAAGCACTTATATAATGACATCAGACTGGCTGCTGCAAACTCCAATCAAACCCTACTTATAGTTACGTGCTTCACGTGAAAAGATGGTCTTATAATAAAAACGATAGTCCTACCTAGTAATGCTTACACTCCCCCCCCCTTGAAAAACATACCACTTTCACCTGAGTATACTCATTGACATCTCTTATACATTTATTAGAGCATTAAATCCACCACCGTGCACGATATTGATTGTTATCATGGGGTATATGAGGGTTAGGGTGTGGATTGGTTTCTTTGGTGGATGTGTGCCATCATGTTCAGACTTTTCTTGTATTATAGTCAGCCTTTTAGATGGCTGGATTGTGTTTGTACATGTTGTCAATGATGTCCTTAATACACTACCGCTGACTCTTCACCCCCCCCCCCACATGCCTAGTAACTGTGTCTGCCGTCACCACTCATAACCTCCATCAGTCATTGAATTTAAAAATACATTAAAATACAATAACATAAAGGAATATGAGAACCCCTTATCGTCTCCGCCACAGAAAAATAAAATTGTTACATTTTCTAAATACATACTGCTGATTCATCTTTGTGCTTACAAAATATCCCCCATCACCTATGATTTTTATCTCTTTACTCCAAAGCTAATAACCAGATTATACATTTCATCAATCAAATTATATTACAATAAGCATAATAATATCAATACTTATCATCCGACTAATAGGTGTACATTATTATCACCCTGAGTTCCATGAAATTTACATAAGAATTAATACATATATTGACAATCCTTCACAATCCTTCCCGTCTTCTAAATACAGTGTACATATATCCAATGACATTTCGTTATGATCCAATCATATTTACTTTACACTTCCCCTTTTCCCCAGTGCAAGATAAATGCCACTTGCACTAGACGTCACAACACCTTACATTTGTTCACTTAAAACGTATAAAATAAGAACTAACATAAATAACTTATAACAATATATAGATAGTAATTATTTGACAAAGTGAAGAATACCAACTAATATGGTAACAGTACACTAGAAATTGTAGCTCACTCACTAATACATATTCCCATTTTTTATGTATTATGTTCAACAAGATATATATATCTTTATTAACAATGTTCCAGAGCAATATCAGACTTACTCTGCCACGCACTAAGTTACACAATATAACTTATGGCTCCTAATAAAACATGTACCGGGCAGTACTACCTCAATCATTAACAAAACCAACCTGGCAAAAGACACTTCAGAAAGCCACCCCCTGCCATCCCCTGACCCCATGCTATCTGTATTAAAAAAAAACACAAACTCACGTTCCCTTCCATGCTCAAGTTCGTACCTGACGTCGAAAGTCATAGAACCCTGTCTCTTAACCAAATGTCACCAGTTCATCCCCCCTACGCCCCCCCTCATTCCTAACGACTTTACACCCATATGCTCCACTACCACACACTTTTATTCCACCTTCCATCCTCCACTAATCTCAAAAAAGAACAAGAATGCCAGTTTAGGGAGAGCCAGCCCAATCCAGCTCTAAACTACACCCAACCCTAACATTACACCTACCGACAGATTACGATAACCCAAGGGAAAACTATTTACCCACAACCTCCCATATAGTAGCCTATTTCTGCATACTGTACGATACGCACTCGCCGCAAGCGCCCGCACCCTATATTCACCCCCCACCTCCCGCATGCACCAAGACACATACAAAAAATCTGCCACTACATACATCACTGCCCTCCGAATGTCCTTGGAAACCCCTCCCACATCAAAATGCAAAGCCCTCAAAGTCGAAATGTTTCTCCCCCCTCCCGCCACTATACCCAGAACTGAATAATAAAATGGTATAAAATACCGACAGGTTGTTAGGTAAGACACATATGCAACAGTTAGGTATCTTTATTTCGAAACGTTTCGCCTACACAGTAGGCTTCTTCAGTCGAGTACAGAAAAGTTGATAGAAGCAGAAGATACTTGAAGACGATGTAATCAGTCCATCACCCTTAAAGTTTTGAGGTGGTCAGTCCCTCAGTCCGGAGAAGAGCATTGTTCCATGGAATGAAACATCTCCATATTGTTTCATTCCATGGAACAATGCTCTTCTCCAGACTGAGGGACTGACCACCTCAAAACTTTAAGGGTGATGGACTGATTACATCGTCTTCAAGTATCTTCTGCTTCTATCAACTTTTCTGTACTCGACTGAAGAAGCCTACTGTGTAGGCGAAACGTTTCGAAATAAAGATACCTAACTGTTGCATATGTGTCTTACCTAACAACCTGTCGGTAATTTTAAAAACCAATTTCCAAAATTATTAAATTTCTCTGTCACACTGCAACACAAGGTATCTTGGTACAGACCTACAATCAACTTCGACAACCTCTACTAGTGAGAACGGCTGGATTTGAGAGGGACCTGTTCTCCCAAATCTGAGTTCTTACTCTCCTATGACCTACTCTCACCTCCTGGCGCTTAAAAGCTCCATCCTGTCACTTCATCTCCAATATTGTTTCATTCCATGGAAATGCTCTTCTCAGACGAGGGACTGACCACCTCAATACTTAAGGGTGATGGACTGATTACACGTCCTTCAGTATCTTCTGTTCTATCAACTTCTGTACTCGACTGAAGAAGCCTACGTGTATCGAAACGTTTCGAAATAAAGATTTCCTAACTGTTGCATATGGTTCTTTACCTACAACCCAGAACTTCGCTAACCATGCCTTACAAAACCCAAGTTTTCCAAAATTATGGATGAAAGCCGTTTCCTCTTCCCACAAAAGAAACAAGTGCCAGCACCCCACATAACCCATTCTATATGCACTGACCTTGTACAGTTCCCCTAAAAAATCATAAAAACTTACGAACCCCTTTGGGTTTTAAATTTATCTTCCCAAAATCTTCCCAAATGCCCCTCCAATCATACAATGGGTTGTAGTTACTCCCGTTCCCGTGCCCGCCAACCTGTTTCCCCAACCCACTTACCCTTACTTTTTTTGTCCCTTCTGCCAACAAATTTCGCACCATTCTTCACACTCCAGTGTGCCTTTCCC